>APFE031312252.1:125430-204332 GCA_000404065.3 Pinus taeda | reverse complement strand
CTCAAGTTGGAATTTATACTCTCCAGCTTCTGATTCTTCATACTCAAGGTAATTTCTGCTAAGGAAGTGTTGCATCTTGTTTCAGTATAGATACTCTTTTTATTTATGGTTCATTGTTGATTGTGGAATAGCCAAATCTTCCTAAGGAGATTTTGTTTTATTTTTTCCATATATTGAAAGGCTTACAAGCTTAGAACTTCTACTATTGTTTTCGTAACTTTCTCCAAACTTTTCTTGGATATTTTTACGAAGTAAATATATTTATCAACTATATTTGAATATAAGGGGTTTTCTTCAGTTTTGCAAACATGCATTCTCTCGTTATACTCGTACTTATAAAGTCATTTTATAGGTTATATTGTTTCATATGGGACTTTTCTTGAAGTTCGACTTCTGATTTTTCTACAATTCATTGTTCTCATTGGTAATATATTTTTTATATGTAAGAAATCACCTCTTTAGAACATTTTTTTTTTAAGACATAACTTACTACTATTTTACTTCCTTACTTTGCTTCAGTTAACCCATAAAATATACGACCTGCTCATATATTTTGTTTACTAAATAATTTCATCACTATAGTTTTTTTTTATCTTTAAAAGAAAACGTGTAGATTCATGAACTCATGGAATAATATTCCTACAGGTTTGTGAAACTTCGGTAAACAAATTATTTTATCTTTTTCTTAGAGAAGTGTTTTTGATAAACACATAGTTTGTATATTTCACTAATCTTACTCTATTTATTATATACATATGAATCTCACGTATTCATTACGTGATAGAAATTATTCACTACTTATTTGTATGATGAGATATAATCACCACACTACTATGATATAATCCCTTATTTCACACACAAATTAGAAAAAAACTATAAATATATCAGAATGAAAGAATAGAATAATATTACCAATAATGCATTCACATTAGTTATCTCATTTCTGAAATATTCTTTGTACATATATAAATATATAGATATGGTTGGAGTCACGATTGCCATTACACCAAAACCCACAGGTATTAGTAAACAAACACATTGCTAGATTTAAGCACATGCCACGAAACACACGGGGAGCGTTGACCTTCTACACCGCCATTAACGATTTAAGCACATGCCGGGAGCGTTGACCTTCTACACCGCCATTAATGATTTAAGCACATGCCACGAAACACACGAGGAGCGTTGACCTTCTACACCGCCATTAACGGGGAGCCAACAATCTCCCCCCAACTGGGCCCAGTGTGTTTCGAACTCTAGACTTTTGGCTCTAATACCACTTTTTGGAGTCACGATTGCCGTTACACCAAAACTCGCAAGTGTTAGTAAACAGACACATCGCTAGATTTAAGCACATGCCACGAAACACACAAGGAGCGTTGACCTTCTACACCGCCATTAACGGGGAGCCAACATATATTACACCAAGGTTTCAAATCAAAAGTAGAAAATAAATTACTCGATGAAAATTCTCTTTTCATTGGATTTATTATCGTATTAAGATAGAACTTTTTACTTATAATGTTCTTCTTTTTCAGAAATAAAATTTCTTTTCCATGGAATTATCACTTAACATAACAATCTTTCTCAATATTTCATGCACAATAAACTACAAATAAAACCAGAATTTTTAGAAAAAGACTAAAGTTAGGACATCCCCTTGAATAATTCTAGAAATTATATGGCTAGTTGCTTGGTTCCATCCTTCACAAACCAAACATGGCTTGTCCTCTAGAGCATACTAGGCTTGCAAGTTTTTCTCTCTATTCTCCTTGTTTTCATCAACTTATGTTATTTTACTTTTTTTTTTTTAATAATCAGACTCAAAAGAATTCTCAGATAATATCCATCTACCACTTCTTTGGCTTGCAAGTTTTTCTCTCTATTCTCCTTGTTTTCATCAACTTATGTTATTTTACTTCTTTTTTTTTTCAAAATAATCAGACTCAAAAGAATTCTCAGATAATATCCATCTACCGCTTCTTTGGGTGATTATTAACTTCCTCCATGTCACCAACAAATGGCAAGTAGTTAAATTCTCATTTATGAGCCTTTGTTTCCCACTTTTGAAGACAACTTCTTGTTTTCTAGGAAACATTTAAAAGGTCATTTAATAACTTTTAGAATTAAATCTAATCACCCAAATTAGATGCCTAGGATTTTTTATGGATAATGAGTATTTTCCAAAAATATAATTGCATCTTTTTTCCTTCTTTCAAACATCTATCCCTAGCCATAATATCAAGTTTTTTTTTATTCATAAAATAAAACATAAAAACAACTTTACAACAATAACTATAAACAACTTTACAACAATAACTATATATAATTCATTATAGATAACACTACTAATAATCAAATATTTGTGTTTTTCTAATGCAGTGTTATCACAATCTAGTTTTAGAGTAAAGTGGTGGGTGGTTTTATTTTTTGTTAATTCGAAAGATCAAATAAGAACTTTGATAATGGGATGGTCAGCACAGCGACGGAAAAAATCGCAGGCTTCGGAAAATTTAAAAAAAAATGGTTTTTGAGGTAATAATGCTCTTGAGTTTACATACATTCAGAATTTTTTATTAATTTGAAATATCAAATAAGAACTTTGATGGTTGGATGGTCAGCACAGCGAGGGAAAAATTCACAGGTTTGGGAAAATTTAAAAAAAAAATGGTTTTTAGGGTAATAATGCTCTTGAGTTAACACACAGGTTTCAATTCAGATTTATATTGGGCCCAATACCCAACCTCCAAATTTCGTGACTTTTAATCCATCTTCCAACTCCACGAACTAGCCAAACATACAAGTTAAACAAAAATTTTCAACCACAAGCCAAGCCATATACAAGTTAAACAAAAACCCACAACCACAAGCCAAGCAACAAGGAAAGAGCCCACAGGGGCCAAAGTTTCAATACCTAATGCGTTAAAATGCGTTGGGAGCATGGCCAATATGAACACCATAAGATCCATTCACATGATGAATGTAGTATAAACCACAATGCACCAAACAGAAAAATTATATAAAAATTCAAATGCCAACTATCCATACCAAATGGCAGTTGCCATTCATTTAGAGCAGGGAGGTAGATGAACATTTGTCAAGTAGTACAAGTGCTCAAATGACAAGAATTTTAATTTCTAGAGGAGCTCCCATATTCACTTACCAAATGAGGAGGGAGATTTCCAAAATTCACACAAAATCATAAAAACCCTAACGTCCTATTTCTCTTTTGCGTGGGTCTTCGCCAAGTTTTCACCCCCAACCAATGAACCACTAAACTACCACAAAATTTCTCGCCCATGGAATTATTTGGGAATGAGATTGCAGAGGGAATCTACCACAAGGTGTACAAGGAAGCAATCAAGTGCACAAAATTCAAAATGATTTAAATCCAGAGAGGCTCATTGCATGTCGATTTAAATTATAAAAGCTACAGAACGATCATGTAAGATTGGATCATTTACAACCTCATTCGTAGTATTATGTTATGGTTTTGTATGTCTCCAGAGGAAGATTGAGTGCCAAAATGGGATAAATGGAATTTCAGGAGAGGTGAAAATAGTGAGAAAATTCTCACAACAAAAATGTAAATAAATATTCCTTTCTTGGGCAAGTGAATCTCTTCTTATTTCTGAAGATTATGACAACAAATATGAACCTATTAACAGTTAAGATAATTGTGTTCTTTTGAGGATTTTTCAAGGTCAATAGGATATCCAAAGCAGTGTCGACTAACTCTTCAGGGCTACGCAACATTAAGATCTAAACATGTAATGTTAAAAAGAAGCATTTAGCTCGCCCATTTGAAGAGCAATGTTTGTTATTCTATAAGTTGGTGACAACTATTCCCTTTTAATTCGAAGTCTAAGGGCGTATTAGTTGACACGGAACCAAATAATGGAAAGAGGGATGTACATGTATTGTTTGAAATTGGTTAACAATACTCTATTTGGGCACCTTGTTATATTTTTTTTGTTGTTGTCATACTTCTTATTGCGTTTGAACTGATGCTTTGCACATATCTTGATCTTGATATATAGGCAATCTTCTTTTAAAGACGAGCATCATAAAGAAAGAATGTATAGGTTGCAAAATGTTGTAGGTATATGATGAAAGGAATGTGAGTACATAAGCACTGACATTCCTGGAAACCTGGAACACATCTTGGAAGGATTATTTCATTTGGGAAGGATGTAACAGAGTTGTCTTCATCTGAGCTAGTCATGGAGATCACAAGGCTTGTTCTAAAAAACATGGCCTCACCAAGTCAAATGTATCTTATGGAGATGTCTGGACAGAGTACAATAAAATGACCTGAGAGAGTATTGAGGTTGTTGCTGAAAAAATTCAAGTTTTGTGCATAAAATTCTTTCGTATAACACAATTTTGAAAGAAAAATTTATCATCAATGGAGGAGTAATTATGTATAATTTTGTAAAGACACCTCGGAGAGATTATAGGCAGCTAGAGAAAGATAAAAATTCGAAGTGTGAAAATCTATTTATTATGGTGAGGTGGAATTGAAGGAATATTAGGGATATAGTTAATTGCATAGGTGTTAAACTATTGTAATAAATTTTATCTTTATGCATATCCAAGGAAATAAGCATAAAAAAAAGTTTAAATTCAGGAGGAACAATTAGTTAATCAATTTCCACTTTTCATGACACAAACGTGGCACACAGTTGGGGCAACATTTGGATATAAAATCAAATTCATTGTTTGAGCATTTGTGGCATTTGGCAGGTCAACTCCAGATCCAAAATTTCAGAGATTTAATCAGTGTTTTGAGACAACATTTGAAGGGCATCCAAATAAAGTTTGAAGTTTCAAGGAGGAGGTGGCAGAGTATAAGCTAACAATGTATTATTTCCAGATTCTTGGGCATTAAGATCAACAAATAGGCATTTACAGCCATGAGAATTTCTAATCCAAGGATATTTGATTCCTCCAGCAACACAACTCTTCGAGGCTTTACAACCAACTTCAGGTTTGATTTTATTGATCTAGAGTTAGTGATAAGTTTGTTTCCTGGAAATTAGAGTTAGTTTGTAAATTGTATTAGTCTATATATTTAATGATTTGTAATAAAATAGGGTTGGAATTTTTTACAGAAATCTTGCATAGTGTGTATAATTTTGACATTAATAGAAGTTGTTGTGATCAAATATTATTTGTCCAGATTTATAGAAATTCATGTGTAATAAGTTTCATGTCAGTTTTTTTGGTGTATTCATTTTCTTCTAGTTGACAATCTGATTCAGTCTTCTGCGTTTGGAATTATATGTTTCCAACTTAAATATCATTCACAGAAATCACCAAGTTCTCTGTTTTTTATATTTATTCCTACTGCCTTCTTTCATAACTTAATGATGATGTGTCTAAGAAACCTAAAGCTATCCTGCCGTGTTGAGTTTGTCCATATAGCATGTAACTAGAAGTTTTATGTAAAGAGAGTCCATTTCCCAATGGTCCCTATTTATCTTCGTTCTAAAGAAAGTTCTCATGTCACCAACTAAATCTGGCCAAATGAGCTAAATTTCTTGCTGCTTACTGACATTGAGTGGTAAAGATTTAAGGAGAGATCCCTCTCCAGATTGAAGGGCCAAATTTCAATCTAAAATAGTTAGAGGTTACCTTGGTTTTTTCCCTCTACATCCAGGGTTTCTCCTAAGTCATAACATGTAGCATACTTAACTTCAAAATCCAACTTATATATAAGTGATTATACTAAAGTTCTTAAGTTGATGGTATCACATCACTTTCCTCTATTATTTTGTGTCTTTTCATCTCTAATGGTCGAGTTTCCTCTTTTGCATGCATATTCTATGAAGTGGGCTTTGTCCTGCTATATCTACAATATGCTACCTTGTGCCTAAATTTGCGACAATTGTAGCATTCAACCTCACTTACAAATGGGACAATGGAATTTTGATTTCTTACAAAATTTCTACTATACCTTTTTTTGATGTAATCATACCCATTCCTAGATATCTTTTACATTATTGAGTTGCTCCTACCCAACACATTTTTGTTTCTTGTTTCCATCTACAATCTATGTATTTATGCTCATAATTGTTGGAAGAAAAATAATAGCCATAAAAGGGATTTTGAAGACTAAAGATACCTTTTCTTTTAGGGCTTTGTCCTTGAGGAGGAAAGGATCTTTGTTGGTTCTTAAGGTCCATTCCATGGCTATTGGAATTGTTTCCATTTGAAATTCTTCATTTTTACTGCTTCATCTGGTTGGTAATCTCCTTTCCTTTCCTAGTCATTGTTGTTGTCCAACAATCCCTTTACCTTTATTAATGTTGGAATTCTTAGTTTCCTCAACCTAGTTATTTGCTCCTTCGAAATTTTCTTTCTTGAGACCCAAAACTTCAATGAAGTCCAAACCAACCTTGATGAAGGAAGGTATTTTCTTATTGAGAATTTCATATGAGATCTTGGAGCCTTTTGTAATCTTCTGATATTGAGACTATTGATGATTAGCCTTCTCTAAATCATGTCTCAATGAGACTACTTCATCCTGTGGTTTCTTATAGTGGGCTTCTCTTTCATTGAGATGATTGGTTAACATCTCATTTAGTCTTCTAACCTCTCCTTGTTGAGCATTTAGATCAATAATTGTAATACTCAAACCATCATTTTGAATCTTGTATTCTTGTAACAACTCTTATTTTTGGTTTTCCTCTACAATATGTTTGACCACTTTTAGAGAAGATATGATCTTATTTCTTAAATATATATTTTGATCTAAATATCTTTTCTTTATTGTAAGTACTGACAACCCCACAACCAAGATCTATTTCAATTTCAACCTTTTCTTCATCAGTACCAGGGATATTCTCATTTTCTCCTATGGATGAGGATTCATGAAATCTCTCTTCATTCTCGCCATGAGACATTCGTCCCTCATAGGTGTCTTCTTCTATTATTGCTATTATTGTAGGTCTATCTTCATCATTACTACCAGATGAAATTTATCTATTTATTATGATAATGCACATGCAAAACTAGGACATAAATGACTTATTTTTTTTACATTCATCATATTAGAACAATATCATACCTTTTAATCTCCCTGGCCTCTCATTGAAGTCTTCTTCTTCATCATCATTGGAGTGATGATCAACAACTTCATCCTTGGGAGAAATTTCTTCTATCCTTTGACCATCTTTCCTTTGGGATGCCTTCATATTATTGCTCCTTCTTTTATTATTCCCAACAATAACATCTATAGGGACTGGTTTACTACTTGAGAGACAAGGTTTTTTGTACTTTTCTTGAGCCTCATTGTTGTCAACTCCATATATAGAGTGGATCATGTCCCACATTTCTCTAGCATACTTGCAATGGCTCACTTTATTGGAGCCTGAATCTAATAGACCCTTCAAGATTCCTTCTTTCTTCACTATCATTCTCATTATTCACTCCATTCTCTATAGAGAACCATTCATATAAATCAACATCCATTCAATAAGATTCCATTTTAAACTTCCAGACCACATAACCTAACCTATTAAAAAATGGGACTCCTTCTGGTGTAATACAAATTTGATTAGTTATGCTTCCTTTGGCTCTACCTTCAAGTGATTAAGCTATTCCTGAAGGAACTTGGCTCTGACACCAATTGTTAGAAACACTCTAAATATTGAGGAGGTCAAGAGGGGTGAATCAATATTAATGGTAATTTCAAATCTTATTGTCAAATTATATTTTATTTATATCTTAGAAATAATTAATATGAGCTAACACCATCATAACATGTGCAACAATATAAATCATCACATAGACACATACTATCAACATAAGTAGCATACACATATGGGTATAGATATTTAATGTGGAAACCAAAAAGGGAATAACCACACATGATATAGAAGATATATTGTCTCAGGATCGATATTGTAAGGCCTTTAATTATATTCATTTATGTTTTATCTACATCTATCAACCTTCACACCTATATATCTTTTATCCACTTTCATATATATCTTTAATGGAAAGTGGTCCTATCAACCCAGGAGGAGCCACCATCTCAAATGGAAAAGGAGTTTCTCTAAGTTCCCAACTGGGTGGTTTTCGCCCATGTTAAGGCCGCGATTTTCAAGCCGTCAATATTTTTGTTTCTAGAAGGAGGGCCTTCAGACTATGAATGGTAAGAAGATCCACTATTAAATTAAAAGGTCATTCAAAGAGTCAAACCCCCTCAAAATCACCACCAACTTCTAGATCGCATTCTAAATCTCCAAATCCACGATCTAAAGTTGCTCAAGCAACCACCATTTCTCCTAGCACACTTCCACTTTCAGAATCTCCTGAAGTTCAGTCTTTAATCCATAAATTAGAGTAAATCTCTATCTCTGGAGAGAAAATTGTTCGATCAGACATATCAGAAGGAAGTGTTACATCCTCTCTACAGTCTTCTGGTGAACTAACTAGATCCAAAAGTGAAAAGATTGGAGTCAAACCTTTTGAATTTTCATTGGTCACTCATCAGAGAAACAAAATCACACCAGAAACTCACTCTTCTTCTAGTGAGCTTACATCATCGTCCCCTCGTCTGACTCCTTCTCTTGGTTCTAGTTCTTATTCTATAACTTTATCTTGTTTTTATCAACCTCTTATCCCATCCATGTCTCAAACACAATCGTCTGGTGCAGCTTTAATTAGTAACACCACCACGAATTCTTCCACTGTCCCTTCCTCTTCATCTTCCACTTCTTTCTTAACATCCTCTATTGTAATAAATCCCAAGATGGCTAACAAGCCATGGAACAATCCTAGGGAAGTTCATATGGCTCCACCATTACACCCTCTACCTAAACACCCAAAAAGATGGCTTCCTAAATACAATCTTGAGGATGGCCTCCCTATAGAGGAACATCATCATAATTTTATGTTGGAAATAAATTTAAATGGAGTCAATGAAGAATATTGTGTTGTTAGAATTTTTCCTTATACTTTTGAAGGATCAGCAAGATCATGGTATTTTTCTCTTCCATATAGGTCTATAACTAGCTGGGATATGTTTGAAGAACAATTCTTACTCAAGTTTGGAGATGACCGAACCACCACCACTTTGATTAACGATTTGTCAAATCTAAAAGCTAATCCAAGTGAGAAGATTAAGGATTTGAATTCAAGGTTTAACAAGCTACTGAACAAAATCCCATAAACTTCTAGACATGGAGTAGATGTGCAAGTTGAATGGTACATTAGTGCTCTTCCTTCAAACACTACAATATTTGTAGATAAGGAAAACAAAACGTCATTATCTGATAATATGAAAGAGGCCTTGTCTGTTGAAAAGAGAATCATTGCCCTCGAGAAGAAAAAAATGCTTGAGGAAAGGAAAAAAACTAAAAAGGTAACTTTCAAGGATGAACGAAAGAAGAAAACCCCAAAAGATCCTTTCGATCTAGAAGGATTACAAAAGTTTCTCAAGACTATGTCAAACAAAATGGTAGAGATCAAGAAACAGGTTGTTGAATCATCTAAAAAATCTTTTGGCCCTTTAGAAAAAATTAACCATCCCAATCACAACCCCTTACCTGTAGAACCTAACCAAGATGATGAAGAGGAAGAATTAGTATTATCCGTTGAAGAGTCCCAAGAAGAAGAATTAGAAGAAGCTCACGAATTATGGGATTTTATTTTAACTTCATCATAAAATGAGGAAGAATAAGAAGCCCTACCTATTACTATGAGAAGTAAAGAACTTGTTGATACTCCTCCAACAAATCAAAAGTAGAAGTCTCTTGCTCCTCCTGCTAAAGAAAAAAGCATAGTAAAAAATACTTCTACTTCTCCCTCAAGTTTTGATCCTACTACTTCTAAGCCTCCTTCTTCATCTAAAACCCTTGTAGTCTTTGATACTATTGAGCATAACATTTTGGAGGACATGAAGAAGGTTAAAGCCAACATCTCCCTATATGAAGTGAGCAAGCTAAAACAACAACAAAAATTCTTACTTAAGGAGTTAAATGCCATCCTTGCATCTCCATTACCTATTGTTGTTACATCAAGAGCTTGAAAATGAAAAGGTAAGCCTCCTAATGTCTCTTCAAATAGCATTGACCCTTCAAATGTTATTCTTATTGGAGATAGATAAAACTCTCATACTCCCCCCTTTCTCTTGAAGTTTGAAATTTTTGAAAAAAATGTTCATAATTGTTTGGTAGATTTGGGTGCATCATCTAATATCATGCCTTATGAAGTTTTCTTTAAGATCAATATATCACCCCATAAATATGTTGTACAAATTGTTCAATTAGATTGCTCAAAGGTCAGACATTTAGGGGAGATGAATTATGTCTTGATTAGACTATCTGCAAAATCTAAAGTTTGTCAGATAATTGATATATTAGTAGTTGACATTCCTGAGTTTCATGGTCTTATTTTGAGTAGAGACTAGTCTGAAAAGCTACATGGTTATTTTGCAACTGATTGGTCACATATGTCGCTTCCCTACAATGGAAAACCAAATCAAATTCATGTCGATAGAGAGAATCATATGAAACATTCAATCACCGATTTTGATGAAGAAAACGAGTCATTAGTATTTTAAAATAACATCCTCGGAAACTATTCTTTTTAATCTTTCTTCGGAATTTTTCTAGCACAAAATTCTCCATTTTTAGTTGATTTTGTATCATCTCAAATCGAAAATTATTCAAAAATAGATTCATTTAAATGTAGTTTTTAACCCCGTATAGAAATTACCTGCATACAAATTCTAAAACACAAAAAATAAACAATGTGAGAGCATAACACATAAAACACATATACACAGAGATTTCCTCCTGGATCCTAAAACCGGGACTACCAGCTTTATTTTTCATTATGTTCCTTCCAATGTTACAATACATATTTATACATTCTGAAGCATCCAATACCACGAACCAAAAACCATCGTGTCCAAAACCATGTGCGAAAACTATGCACAAAACCATAGGTAGGTCTGTCCAACCTAATATATGGTCCAAAAAAATTTGGTAGAGGGTTGTTTTCCACCCCCCCAAACCCCCGTGTTACCCCCTCGCTACGCAATCGGTGCAACGAAGGGGGGGCTCTGCCCCCCCTCTAACCCCCCGGTTAACTACATAGGCTAGTCGTGGAAAGAATATAACACAACTTAACACTAAATGTATTACTATTGTAGACAACATTGTAAATAAGCCTAATAATTTGTTTTAGATTCTTTATTTTGATGGTTCAAAATCCAGCAAAGGTGCATGAGCTGGTTGCATATTGGTAAGTCTTGAAGGTGACAAAACTATGCTTGCATGTAGATTAAAATTTAATTGTACAAATAACATTTTTGAGTATGAAGCATTGGTGCAAGGTTTACAAAAGGCCATTATTATTTACATCAGATACCTTAAAGTGTTTGGTGATTCAGAGATTTTCATTAAACGTGTTAGAAACACTATCCACTATCTTTCTAGTCACCCTAGACATTATCAGTCTTTGATTCAAGACCTCATTGCTCGTTTTACTGCATTTGACATAGCTCCCATCCCAAGGATATAGAATGCTAGTTTCGACCTCCTAGCAGATGTTGCTTCTAAACTCATTCTACCCGAGGATTTTAGCCCTAGCATATTTTCAATTGAATTGATTTTTCTCCCCTCCATTCCAGATAATGTAACGATTGGTGTGTGTTTAATGATGATAATGATATTTTGAGTTTCTTAACGTCAAAAGGTTCTTACTCTGATCAAGTAATTGATGAAGATGAGCATGACAAGATGAAAAATAGGTCCGCTGATGAAAATAATTTACCCAAACTTGTAGTTAAATTGAAAGACTTATATGACTTAAAAGATAGATTAAAAAGAACCACCAATTTCAAAACTCAGAGTTATCCCTTAAGATATGAGTTAGTTAACATAGGATCTGATCATAAACCTCAGAACATTAACTTGGGCCTTTCACTGTCACTAGATGAATGATTTACTTTCATTCATTTGTTGAAAAGGTACAAGGATGTTTTTGCATGGGATTATGATGATCTAAAAACCTATAATATATCCATCATCCAACACACTATTCCTATGCTTCCAGATGTCAAGCCTATTCAATAGAAGCTAAGGAAGATCCACCCTAACTTGGAAGCTCAAATTAAGACTGAACTCAATAAGCTTCTTAAAGCTAAAATCACTTTTCCAGTTAGAAATTCCAAATGAATCTCAAATCTTGTGCCTATCAGAATGAAGAATGGAGACATTCACATTTATATTGACTTTATAAATTTGAATAAAGCTTGTGAAAAGGACAATTTTCCTTTACCCCCAATGGAGAAAATTTTACAATCTCTTGCTAGTTCTGAATTGATGTCCTTCTTAGATGGTTTTTCAGGATATAATCAAATACTTGTACATCTAGATGATAGAATGAAAACCACATTTAGGACCAAGTGGGGGACATATGCTTATCAGAAAATGCCTTTTGGATTAATTAATGTTGGAGCTAATTTCCAAAGAGTTATGGATATTGCGTTCAGAGGTTTGATTAATAAATCAGTTGTAGTGTATCTTCATGACATTACAATTTATTCCAAACATAGGAAGAATCATTTGCATGATTTGAAGAAAATATTTGAAAGATGTCAAAAATTTGGAACCTCCTTGAATCCCAAAAAGTGATTTTTTACTCTTAACAAAGGAAATTTTTTAGGTTTTATTGTCTCTAAAGAAGGGATATGTATAGACCCTGATAGAGTCAAGGAAATATCTGAAATATATTTGCCTCATAACAAAAATTCTATGCAATCATTCCTTGGGAAAATTAATTTTTTCAAAATATTTTTCCCAAATTTCTCTGAAATTGTACTTCCCTTACAAGCCGTGATTAAGAAGAAGTCAATCTTTAAGTGGGGAATCACTAAAAGAAGAGCATTTGAGGTTGTTGGACACCTAATCCTCTAAGGGTTTGTGTGGAAGCTGAACAGACAAAGGGAGTCCAAGAGACCACTTGGAAAATGAATCCAAAGGTCACACCATGTACTATAAATGTATATCATTGTCAATAATAGATGTACTTTCATGCTTATCTTTCATATTCTATTGCTTCCATGTATGTGTCTAACATGGTATCAGAGCGAGCGATATCCTGCCCTGCTCATATTTGAGCCAATTATTTTATGGCCTTTCTGTGCAGGTCAGTTCTTCCATCAATTCCGCATTTCATAAATATTTTCTCAGCTAAATTCTAACTGCAATCTCTACTCACATCTGCACATAGCAACACTCTTCTGGCATTGCATTTATTTACCTCTTAGTTTTTGTGCCTACTCAAATAGTATGTGGGTGGTCGTTTCTTTGTGAGTGTGTCAGGCCTGAAGTCGCCTTAGCGCTATCCTTGGTAGTTTCTCTGTTGAAGGAAGAGTGATATATTGCCCACCCATTGGGACTTAGGGGCCCATGTGCGAGGATTGTATGAGAAGGCATAGTGGGTGAGTTGAAATCTCTTGTACAGAGATTCCATGACGTTGGTTTTGGAGAAATCGATGTAGTTCTTGATTTCAAGATATTTGGGAGGCTTGTTGGGGAAGTCCTTATTTATTCTATGACAAGGGTTCAGGTGCGCCCTCTCCCATTACCCTCATTCTTGTTCTTGTTGTCCTTCATCGACATTGTTGTCATTATCGTTTTTGTGAGACTAGACTGTCCATCCATGAAGGTCATATATCGTCCACAGGGTTTCCATGCAGGGATACTTACCTTATTGTAGTTGTTGGGAGAAGAGGCCAGCCAATGAAATGCATTGTAGCTTTCTTGCTGCAGTTGAACCTAAACCTGTAGCAGCTGCTCATGTTGCTATTGATCCCCTTGATCTGAATTAGATGATATTTCATCTAATATTGGTACCTCTTTCCTATCCTCATTGCAGGGCACTAATTCCTTATGCTCAGCTTCTTTCAAATTCCTTATGTAGTCTATTAAAATCGAACTTGTGTGGCTCATGTCATCTATAGAGCCATCCAGGGTTCTCCTTGATATTCTGCGAGTAGTTTGCCTATGTTTACCTGGATTCCAGTTGTTTTTTATGGCATTCTATGTTCTTCCTAAAAGACATTTGGCAATTTTTTCCCACTTATTCCCCACTTCTGCGTGAGCCTTAACCAATAGTTTTTCTTCTTCTTCAGTCCACAAATCTCTCTTGATTTCAAGTCGTAAATGATTGTGCCATATTTCATGACACTTCTTTCCCACGCGACCTGCAATATTCTATGCAATCTATGACCATTTTCGCAATCCATATTATTCAACGAGCTTCACAAGCAACATATCTTCTTCTAGAGTCCACAGGCCCTTGGATACCATCGAAACCTCTCAAGGTGATATCAAAGAACACAGTGTTGCAATTTGCATATCGATCATGTCGATCAATACCATCAAATCTATGAGGGAACTCTACATAGCAAACTGTACATAGAAATTTTTCTTCCTGAGAGAAGGATCCATTAGAAAACAAATCGCCTCATGAAGAGCTTTGCTTTTGTTTATATAATGATCACCGTCAAGGTTCAACAGAAAGGGGCCATTTGTGAGGACAACAGAAACTTGGACCAACGCATTCATTGCACCAGCATTCTTGTGGCCATGCATAAGAGGGTAAGCTCCTCAAGAGAAGTCTTAGTAAGGTGAGGCTACACTGTGGACATTTGTGTCCTTTGCCCTAAAGCTCAAGCATATATCCCCTGAAGAAGCCTCTAGAAAAGATGCTCCATTGATAACGTAGGTAGCAACATGCTCCTGCTACGCGACTGTATGGTAGGTAGCAACATGCTCCTGCTCCTAGTATAGTCACAAGTAAATTGTAGGAATCGGTAGATTCGTTGCTCCTCAGCCTGGTATATGTTGCTTCCATACTCCTGTCATTGCTCCCATACGACTACTCGTCGATACCTCCTGGTTTTGAACTCTGCTCGCAGATTATATTCCACGTCCCTCCTCCATACTCTGTCAGCTCCCATCGCCTCCCTTCACCTGCATTCACCTGCAGTCCATACCTTGACTCTTGGCATACGCACTGCATACTCAACTCCCTTGGCCCTTGACATACCTACAATCCACACCTATGCACAGTTGGCTCGATCCCCACAGTTCCCATTCAAAGTCATATTCAACGTCACCTCTCCACATACTCATTTTAACGAATATCAACGTAGGGAGGAGAGGCATGGGTGAAACCTACCAGGTTTATAAAAAAAAAAACGAATTTGTAAAGACTTCAAGAGCTTTGATTTGGTGGAATAGGTATCACTTCATCGATTCCAGGTTCAGGATTAGATAGAGAATCAGAAGGTTGGTTCTTCCCTATTGTTTGCCTAGGTTCTCAATTTGTTGAATTTGGACGATAATTCTTATTGAACTCAAATGAGAAAATTTTTGTCTGCATTGGAGCCCTTGGAGAGATCTGAGGACCACCATTGCCCTAGGAAAATATACCTTGCACAATCATTACAAGACAAAAGCAAAGAGTGAACACAAGAGCACACACATTTGCATTGGATGCTTTAGCCTTTGCAGCTTGTTGTATTGTTGGAGCACCGTGAACATGTTTTGTTTAGCCTCGTTCCAGTTAGCTTATTTAAACATGACTTCTATCTAGTATCCAAGCAAGATAATGGTAGATATTTCAATGAAATATCATGAATTTGTTACTCATTTATTTCATTGATTATTTTTTTGCTGGCACATTTTCAACACAAACTCACACTTTCATTTGTTGAGTTTGATTTGTTGAGAAAATAGCGGACATTGAAAAATTATTAGATTTATTGGAGACATTGATAAATTCTACTATTCATACTACAATAAAAATCAGTAAAGCCACTCTTGCTGATATTCAAATATGCCTACAATATGTACATGAAAATATTGAATTTTTTCAGCTAGAATCACAGTGCCAGCGAGATGAATTAAAACAACGCAGTTGATTCAGATCAATGAAGGAACATATTTGTAGAAAGAAGCAAAAATTCAACATACACTTCCTAAGTCGGTCATTAGACCTTGGGAAGAGTTTGTCCACAACAAGCACAAAACTGGTCTTGGATATGACAAGGACATGTCCTTTCATATTCCATATTACTCAAAGCCCATTTAGTTTCAAAGTGTTGGATTCCTTCATGACAGTTCACCTTCAGTTGTTCTACATTTTGCGCCTCTTCCACAACAACAACAATAGATTGTGAAATGCCAACACTACGACCAAGTTGGCCAAGTGAAAGATAACTATCATTAGGGGATTTTTGAGGTCTAAAATGGGCCTCCTAAGAAAAATGTACAACCAAAATAAAATTTATAAGAACTAATAGGATTCAAGATGATGATGTCAACCATGGGGGATGATTCACCATTTTTTGGAGTAAAAAAGTACAAAGATTAAAATATCATAAAATAATAAAACTACTTTTTCAACTCGTATTTTCAACTTATCTCCCTAGATTTTTACTCAAATTTTGAGTGAGAGTACTCGTTCAATGAAAAACTTAATTCCTTGTCTAATAAGTACCCATGTTGCATACTTTTGATGGACCCTACTACAGGAAAAATGAGAAATAAATGAAAAAATGTGATTGCAATCACATTTTTCATGTATTTCTCTTTTTTCGTGTAGCACGACCCATCAAAAGTATGAAACATGGTACTCTTTGGATGAGGAATCAAATTTTGCATCCAACGAGTGTTTCTGCTTGAAATTTGAGTAAAACTCTACGGGGATAAGTTGAAAATACGAGTTGAAAAAATAGGTTTGTCTTTTTTCCCTCTAAAATTTGATGATGTAATCTAATCTTATTTTATTATTTACACTTCTATTTTATAATTTCCTTAGGACACCCATTTTAGACCTCAAAAAACCCTAATGTTTGATCTTCATCCATGTAAGCACTATCATAAAACCAATCATACTTCAAACAGAGGCTTCAGAAACAAGCCTCCTACAAGAACAAAGATTCATCTTGGATGGATCGCTTCTTGGCAATGGGAATCAACAACTAAGAAGATATTTCAGTCATATGTCAAAACTTGTTCTACAGTATTGAACAGTCTTGTAGTTGAGTTTTCTCCATCATCTCACTTTGTATTTGAAAGGGGGGGAAGTGATGGTCATCTACAAGCTTCAAAGCCACATCAAGTGAGCATGAGCCACAACCTGCCATACTAGATTCAGAGTTGTAGCCAGAGACAAAGATGCCCCTGAGCATGCCTTCAATTGGTGATGCCTCTTCAAAGAGTTGGTGACACTTCCTCTAGTAGAAGACTTCAACTTCTTTCCAGTTTTGGAAGAGTTCCAGGAATTGCATTAAGCATTCCAGAGTTGGTGGTAATCCTTAAATCGCCACAGGTTGAGACCTCCCTTTTCAGGTAGAGGTTCTCCCCTTTATGCGGGGTGAGGCCTCCCTTTCATGGTTCAAGGTTTCTCTCTTCAAAACATCAGGAGCACTTCCTCTAGCAGAAGACCTTGGCTTCATGCGAGCTTTGGAAGAGTTCTAGGAACTAAACTAAGAATTCAAGTGTTGGTGGTCATCCTTAAACCACATCCCTTATTCCTACATTTCAAAGAGCACATTCAGCCTAGTGTTGCCATGCATTTTTGCACATTTTGTATTACAACTCTCTTCTTGGACTCATACATGCCCCCTCAGATTAAGGTGGGGAATGTTGGACACCTAATCCTCTAAGGGTTGGTGTGGAAGTTGAACAGCCAAAGGGAGTCAAAAAGACCCTTGAATATGAATCCAAGGGTCACACCATGTACTATAAATGTATATAATTGTCAATAATAGATGTACTTTCATGCTTATCTTTCATGTTATGTTGCTGCCATGTATGTGTCTAATAAAGGAAATAAAATGAACAATTATTGATGTTCCTTCATTATCAACTCCTAATTTTACTAAAATTTTTATTTTTTATACTTTCTTCTTCACAACAATCTTATCTAGCAGTCTTAACTCAACCTAATGAACAACAAATTGAGGCTCCAATTTCATTCTTTAGTTCAAATCTACAGGGAGCTGAGCTCAATTACTTAGAGTTTGACAAGCAAGCTTTTGTAGTCTTTAAATCCATAAAGCATTTCAAGCCTTTCCTCCTAAAGACACACACTAAAGTAAATGTTCCTTTCCCTGCTGTTAGGAAATTACTTATTTAGAAATAATTAGGAGAGAAAAGAGCTAATTAGGCTACTGACGTGCAGGAATATGACCTAGATATTAAACCATCTAAAATTATCAGAGGTCAAGGTTTTTGCAGGTTGAATGTTGGAGCTGATGACAAAACTTGCCAATATCACCTTTCCAAAGAGGATGGCACGGTGGGGTATCCTAGATTTGACGCATTTGGGGGGCGATCTGTTACAAAATAAATTATGGTGGGGCATTTTTGGGAGAGGAATATGGAGTAATATTTTAAAACATAAATATTTAAAGGATCAATATTTTGTTGTTTGGGTGAGTTGGGATCTTATTGGGACTCCACCGAGTTCTGCTATTTGGCATAGCTTCGAGAAAATCAATCATTTCTTTTTACAGAACATTTGCTAGGATTTTGGTTCGAGACACCAGACTTTGATTGTACATGATTTCATTATGGGTTTTAGTAATGCACTCCCTACTTTGGAGGCGCTTATACATTGTTTTCACAATTAGGGAATACTTTATTGGAATCAGGTTATCTCAGCATGGAACGGGCATTTCCCCATATGGTGCATGGAAGATGAGATGGGCTTGGATAAAAATCTCGCAGGGGACTGGGCATGGATACGTTCGAAGCTGTGGTGGGTGGGCATCAGAAGGGAGCATGGTGGTGACAAGATTTCATGGCGGGGTAAGATGAAATCTAACTTTGTTGTTGTGGCGGATATTTATCACACACTATGTCTTTAGGGGTCACTCAGAAAGGAGGTATGTGAATTTTACAAATTTTGGAAAGCAAAAGTTCCCATTAAAATTATTGTATTTGTATGGCTTGTATGGAAAAGCAAGAACTTAACTTGGGAAAATCTACAGAAGAGAAATTGGCAAGGGCTAAGTATTTGTGTATTATGTAGGGAGGCGGTGGAAAATAATGATCATATATTTCTCACATGTCCAGTTTCTATGAATATTTGGTGCCATATTGGGCATTGTATAGATTTCCCTCAAAAAAATTTCTCAGACATCTCGGACTTTTTGGGCTGGTAGCGTAAACAAAATAGTATATGGAGATATATTCCTTTAATATATTTTTGGGAAATATGGAGGTGGCGCAACAAGATTATATTCGAAAATTTCAGGGGACACTCCTCAAGGATCGTGGATCACATCCTTGAATGGTACCATACAACAAAAAATAAAAAAAAGGATACCATGGCCATTGATAAAAAGATGTCGGGGCCTAGAGATATATATCCAGCTGCTTTTTTGATGGGGTAGCACAAACGGATGTTTGTGGCTGTGGTTTTTGGCTCAGGATTTCAGAGGAGCAAGAGCACTGGGTTCATTGGCATGCTGGACAGGGAAGAAACATGAAGGCTGAGATTATTGCTATATGGGGATTGATTTATTTTTCTACTTTCTTGGACATTCCTAGCATTCACATTTTTGGCGACTCAAAGGCTACCATTGAACATATATTGGGAAATAACAATATCACTCAATTTCATCTTCAAGGATGGCTCACTCATATTGGGTCAATATGGGACTCTCATAATGAATATATGATCCAACACATCAATCGAGATTTCAACCAGAATGTTGATTTATTGTCAAAGATGGGACTTAGGGATACCATGGACGGGATACATATAGAGTTAAGATTGAGCATCATTACAATGGATCTGGGGACTCTTCCCATCCCTGGATAGGATATATATTTTATGTTTTCGCCTTATGTAAATGATGGTTTTATGGACTGTTTTATTTTTGGTTTTTTGTAATGTTGGGTACACTAGTGTTTATTAGGTTCACTGTAGTTAATGCTAGATGAAGTATTTAAGTGCTTTTTAATATGGGAACAATGATTCTCTTCCTTAATATATTTCTTGTTTTATGATGCTGAGATAGAGATGTATGTCTACATATTATGTGGACAAGATCTAAATAGAAGAGACACTCTAATGTTATGTTTTCTATATGAAGGAAATACCATGATGTATATGATATATGGACAGATATACTCATTTATACATATCAATATAAATATAATATTTTTTCCTAGCTGAAAAAAAAAATTACAATTTTCTTTTTAAAATAATAAAAATTTTATTATGAATTTGAAAAAATGGAGAAAAATTTTAAAAATCTCATTTACAAAAATAAATTTCCATATTTTAACTACTAGAGATCTAAATTTCAATATTTTAAGTACCAGAAATCTGAATAATACTAAATGTATTTCCACTATATTCAAACCCTCCCAAAATTAAATTTCTTCAAAATTTTATCCCCGATTCCGACGTGAATTTCATGGGCAAAATTTTGGCCTAACGTTTATGTGGAATGCAAGGCTCGGCTACTTTGGCATGGAACGCTCCAGGGGACGAGAAGCAAAGAGGCCTGAACCTCACTGCTACAGTACATGCAATCTGTCTCCTTTTGTAATTTCTGAATTACGGAATAAGTTTAGTAGTTGACAATCTATGGTCACCGGAATGTTTTGTCACTTTTCTGTTATATGGAGCGAGCTGTCAATAGCACAAACATGATTCTGTATTCCTTCATGCGGATTGGATTGTAGCAATGGTGTCGTTTGTTTTAACTATTGAGTAAAGATATATTATTAAAATTACGATAATAAATGGTAGAACTTAATTTAATTAAAACTTAATTAAATTAAAATAATTAATGGCAAAGCTTAATTTATATGACAAAGTTGGGAATTGGGATATGTTCGAAAATTGTTTTTACACGGTGGACTGTTTTTACTTGGTTAAAGATTCATTTTCTTAAAAGGTAAAGAAACATGGTAACTCTTCCAGACTTACAGATATATCTTGAGAGTGAAAACATATCCTTTGTAGTAGTGATGAGTGAGATTACAATTAAAAATAGCAGGCAATGTAAATTGTTTCCATTATTGTTTTGAAGTTTGTTATAAATGTCAATTAAGTGTCTGGTAGTTAATTTCACTATTAAATTATGATAGATTTTCCCACTATATAAAAAAAGATATATATAGATATATATTTTTAGACAAAAAACATATATATAAAAGAGATATATCAATAAATTATCTTTTCTTACACACATATATATATATTATTTTTTTACAAACTATATTATAATTAGAGAAATTTGTATTAATAATTAGAACAATATTTTCCATAAACTATCCTAACATTGATTTGACAACTAAGTTATGAGTGATTTTCCATATATATATATATATATTATTGAAATATATTAATAATTATACATTTTTTGTTTATTTGATAAGTCATGATTGTTTTGCTTAACCTATGCCCGGAGCCGTGAAAAACACTTTGAATAGCACCTGGGCCACACCAACCCTTAGCATGGCTGGATATTTGCCCGTGAAATTTCCAATTTACAAAATTGACAAAACACTCTCTCACCATTTACTTTAAACCACATGAACTAATAATTATACAAATTTAACCGACATATTAATAATAATTGATATTACTTTCATTCTAAAAAAAATTTGTGGGGTTGGTAGTACTCTCCAATTTTCATGTTTACATGTCTATTAGGGCAACCCAAGATTCAAACCCAAGATCCCCTGTTCTATAAGACTGCATTCCATACTTGAACTACCCTAAGCCGACACTTTCATTCTATTTCTTGAAATAGCTTTTAATGTTGGATTTTTTTGAATTTTTGTTTCTAAATTGGACATAAATTTTAATATTGAATTTCCAATTTCCCACATCTATGGAATCCAGATCCGGGAACTTGGCTGAATATCAATGTAAATTGCTCTTTGTGATGTTAATATAAAAACATTTTCATTATTTCAAAAGTACGGCTATTAACTGCATATTAACGGAGTAATATAAGATATTCTGTTTATTTTTGTAGGTGCGTTTCATTCTTTGACGCAAACGTTTTTTGCGGTCTGGAGCGTTGAGTGTTGAATCGTTTAGAATTCGATTTCGAGTTTGATTTAGGTTTGGGTTTTCAATGGATTTGAAATAGGGAAAATAAATAAAATTGGACACAAACTTCTAAATATACTTCAATTTGAGGATCGTTTTTAGGGTATTTAAATTGGCCCCGACTTTGTTATGGTTCACATTCCCAGATTTAACATATGAACTATGTGCTGAGATTTCTTGAAAAAAGTATTTAATTTAATTTTTCATTAATAAAATAAATCAACTATTACAATTATTAATATTACTGATTATTATTTATGAATGGCATTAATTGTAGAATCGAGGCTTCTGTGATCTATCATATTTATAAGAAGATTTCCGCGTAAATCATATTAGGTAAGACATTTGCCGACGAGTCCAACTTGTACTGACGATGAATCACAATGGTTGGTTCGAAACGCGTCCGCAAATGTGTTACCTAATGTGATTTACGCCGAAATCTTCTTATGAATAGCATTAATGCCTTTTATTTATATTGTTATTTTGAAAAATATATATTATTTAAAATAATTAGTTATTTAAAAATGTAGATTTTTATGTGGTGATATCATTGGATTTTGGGTCATTGGATATGGGGTAGTTAATCATTTCCTTAATTGAAAAAAGAGAATCTTTATTTAAAAGTAAATTAACTTTAACCATTATAATATAATATATAAGAGAAAATCATAAGTTTCCGAATATTTTGCATTTAATTTTTAATTAAATATATGATATCAGATTACAGAATACCCTGTCCTTGACAACCAAAATAATACTCACAAATTTTATTATTTTTTCATGGTATAATTTTTTGAAACATAACTCTATATTTTAAAATTTGATTTTTAAATAATACTGAATTGTTGATTTTTTTAAATAATATTAAATTGTTGATGATAAAACCACTATCATCTTATTGTTAAATTTGCAATCACTTTTTTATTAAATTTTATTTCAAATAATAATCAAATGTCAATAATAAAATCACTTTCTCAATATTATAAAAAATAATAAACTTTTGAATTGTACTTCTATAACGACGATAAAATCACTGTCATATTATTATAAAAATAAACTTATTGAAACATGATTGTATATTTAAAAACTTGGTGTTTAAATAATAGTAAAATGTCATTGCCATATTCATGTTAGATTTATAATCAATTTTTTTATCAAATTTTATAGGTAAATAATAGTAAAATATTGATGGTAAAATTGCTGTTATATTATTCAATAGATTGGTGGGCAAATTTGTCATTAATTTTTTATAATTTATATTTAAAAAATATGGTTAAGTTTATAATTAAAAAAATATTAAGAAATAAATAAAAGTAATGTTTACACATTTATAATAATAAATTAAATTTGAGAGAAAAAAAATTCACAATGTTGCTTAAGCGTGGGCTCTTAAATTCTCTCAACATGTAAAAGAAGCATCTTCACCAGAAAAATATGATTTATATTTTGTTTAGAATTTATGGATTTGTGTATTTATGCAAACGAGCAGGAAGACATTTGTTGGATCAGATTTCTTCTATTGGGAGTTTTTTCTCCATTTCTTTGTGTCATATTTACAGGGAGTCCAATTTCCTGGCAGATCGTCTCTCGCATCTCGCATCGTAAGGTTAGTTGCTTGAATGCTTGGCTCAGGATTTTATTGTTGGTTTTGGTGTGTTCTTTTATGTTTAATTATTTTTTTATTTTTTTTTTTCTTCTTCTTGAAAGGTGTTTTTCGTTTTTTTTCTTTCTTGACATGGGTCATTTCAAATGGGAAGGGCTAACCAGCCTGTCATAGGGCATTAAATGCTTTGGTACATGCCTACTCTATAACAAAAGGAGTTGTCTATAATGCGACTTTTTGGAGATTCAGGTGACGGAATCCGGCGGAAGAAATGAGGTTAAATCTTGATTTTTAAGCAGTTAAAATGGTTTTTTAACTATATATTTGGATTCAGCGCCCTGAAAAACCCCTGGGAGCCATTGATTGTGCAAAAACTAGCTATCAAACTTGGGATTCCAATGAATTGCTGCCGGATTTTGACCGAAAAAATCCGCCGGAAAGGCCTTCAAAAAGTCGCGTTATAGACTACTGCATAACAAAATAACACATAGCTTTTATTTTTTTAATTTATGTAGCCACTAAAAATTGTGTGTTATTTTATTATAGAGCATGCGTGTACTAAGGCATTTAATACCCTATGACAAGCTGGTTAGCCCTTGCTATAGTTAATTACACGACCTGTTACCTTACTTTTGTGGCCAAAGTGTTCTGTACTTTTTTATTTTGCAGCCAAAGTGTTCTGTACTTTTTACTTTTGCAGCCGAAGTGTACTGTACTTTTTACTGCAAATGTCTAATTTGCAATCAGTAAGGAGCCCTGCCATTTACAGATATTATGGTTTATGTTCACTCTGTATTTGTAACAGATTATACTAATATATGAACTATTTTTTCTTCTTAAAAAAGAAAAAGAAAAGCAAGAAAGGCGTATATTTCGGAGAAACGTTCCCGATAAATTGATATCATTACGGTAGAAATCAGAGCTGTATAACCAACCATATAAACACTAATAATTGAAAAGCTTTGTCCACGATGAACTCGAATATTAAGAAAAGCTTGGAACAGTATATACCATATGAAAATTCCAATGATATGACTCCGGTCGTTTACATAATACCCCACCAAGCAAGAACCAATAATCAATTATTCGGGTTAATTTCACTCTGATTCCTGCGAAGCTTACACAACCAAAACCAAATATTTACCGTAACAAGTAACAAGATTTATTTTTGAGACTATTGTTCTTTAATTACTGCAGGGGAACGCTCTTGAGGACGACTGTTTCTACAGTGAGGCCCGGCCCGAATCCAAACAGAACTCCCACATCTAATCCCTCTCCGGTTGTCGAACATCCGTTTTGATGAGATGACTTCCTCATCTCGTCCAAGATGAAGTGCACGCAGGCGCTCGACATGTTTCCATAATCGCTCAGTACTTGCCTGGTGGCTCTGAGTTTCTTTGGATCCAGATTCAGCTTGGCCTCCACTTGATCCAGAATAGCAGGACCTCCTGGATGGGCGATCCAGAATAACTGGTTCCAGTCCGAGATTCCGAATTGCTGGAATGCCTCAACCAGACTCTTTTCTATGTTCTTGGAAATAAGGCCTGGAACGTCTTTGAGAAGGTGGAAGGTAAGACCTACCTCTCTCAGGTGTCCATCGATGGCTCCGTCGCTGTCGGGAAGAATTGTCTGTGCGGTCCACAGTATCTCGAAACAGGGCTTCTCCACTTCGGGGACCGGATCGGCTCCCACGATGAGCGCAGCCGCACCGTCGCCAAAGAGAGCTTGGCCGACCATGCTGTCGAGGTGAGTGTCAGAGGGGCCACGGAATGTAACAGCCGTGATTTCACTGCAAACGACCAGGACCCGAGCGCCCCGATTGTTCTCCGCCAGATCTTTAGCCACGCGGAGAACGGTGCCTCCGGCAAAGCAGCCTTGTTGGTACATCATGACTCTCTTAACGCTGGGGCGGAGGCCGAGAAGCTTTGTCAGCTGATAGTCAGCTCCGGGCATGTCCACTCCACTGGTTGTGCAGAAAATGACATGAGTGATCTTAGATTTGGGCTGCCCCCACTCCTTGATGGCCTTGGCCGCCGCTTCTTTTCCAAGCCTGGGCACTTCCACCACAACCATGTCCTGCCGTGCGTCCAGCGATGGCGCCATGTATGCACATACGCTGGGATTTTCCTGGAGGATCTCCTCTGTCAAGTACATATATCTCTTTTTTATTGCGGATTTGTCACCTGTAATATAATGGTGATGCTGTGTTATGCAATATTATGATATTTATGATTTAAATCTGGACATATTGAAATTCAAAATTCAAATCTAGATAAATCAAACCAATAAAATAAACACTTCTGAGAAAGAATTAGATATACAACTTCAAAATTCAAATCTAGATAAATCAAACCAGTAAAACAAACACTTTTGAGAAAGAATTAGATATAAAACTTACACATTCTTCTAAATTTCTCCTTGAGCTCTGTCATATGCTCGCTGTTGGTGATTTTGAAGTAGTAATCCGGATAAGTACTCTGATCGACCGCATTCGGAGGAGTAGCAGTACCTATAGCGAGGATGGTGGCTGGGCCATCTGCCCTCTGAGCCTTCCTGAAAGCCTCCAAATCCGCCATCATTCCTCCAGCCATAATGATTTCAGGACTCTCGCTGCTCACCACTCGTCAGCCACACAACTCAGTCCTAAATTCAACGAATGAATTCCTGAACTGCAGTGGAGACTAGAGCGTGGAGTCTCCGTGCAGATGAGGAGCTGAGCGGAGAATGATGAATCTATGCTGCGCTCGCTGCGTTTATATGAGCAAGGGAGGTAGATTGCCATGGTTAGACGGGACGCACGTGCTACCGAAGATTCAAAGGTGCCGTTAGCGGGGTTAAGGATGGTCCAAGAGAGACAGATGGCTACTTGTAGCCACTAGTCAATGGATAAATAATGGAAGTTGTGAGAGTTGCTGTAACAGTGTTTCAATTGAAGCTGTTCACTGGGTACATAATGCCAACGGCATATTAAATTTGGGTGAAGGGTTGTTGTCAGAAATGACCGGGGCGTTAAAGATGTAATCTATTTTAGGAAATGAGAAGAAATTTGAAAACGAAGAGATTAACGAGTGGCCTATACAACGTAGAAAAGGAAGTAGGGATAAGCACGGCACTTTATTTCGACAGAAATCATCCTTAGATTCTATTATTGACTACTAGGAATATCATGGCACTACGTTTCTAGAAAAGCCATCCAAAGATTTTAATTATGTCGATTTGAAATATATGAATATTAAATTTAGTTAATAAAAATGTTATATAGTAGTTAGTACATTTTATTAAATATTTATTTTTAACTTAAAAATATAATGATTTTTTATAAAAATAAAACAATTTATAAAATATTTATTTGAATACCTATTAGGTGAGCTTTGAAGAACAAATTTTTTCATCTAAAGTTTTTTTGGATGTGAAATAGATATACATAGACAAATAATATATGAACATTTATTACAATAGTTTTATTTTAATATATTTTTATGTCAACAAAATTGTATTAATTATTTATTGATACCCAGCATGAATTTTTTTTTATATATACAGTAAGATATTTATTTAACAATTTTTTTCCCATATATATGTATAATATATATATCTTAAAAAGTTTCGTTGATTTTCAATAGTTTTTTTAAATTCTAGTTGAAATATTTTTGAAAAGTGTAAGATTAAACATATTAGAATATGTTTTACAACATATTCATTTATTTTCAAATAGTTTATTTAAATCCCTCATTGAAATATTTTTTTAAAGTATAAGATTTAAACATATTACTGATATTGTTCTTACAACATATTCATTTATTTTATTATAGCTGACATTATTTTTCTTTTTAAAACATAATTTTATTTTTATTTTTATTTTAAAGAGGTGATAACTTACGCAACCCCTCATATTGGGCTCCAGAGTGAGCCTCTCGGCTCGATCACCAAAAATTAAGAAATATTAAGAAATATTGTTGATATTAACATATATACACTTTAATATATATGTTTATTTTTTATATGTATTTATGTGTTTTATTTTATATATTGTTGAGGGTGCTAGACCCGCCAACATGTTAGGGGTTCTCCCCACTAAGAAGTCCCAACTAGACCTCAGACCGTTTGGAGTAGGAGTCCTAGCAGTGGGTTGTACGGTATCGCCTTGACTGCGGTTGCGCGCAGAGGTAAGTAAGATGTCCTTGTTGGTAGCAATTGTGTGACCTTGGAGTAAGTCAAGAAAGGTGCATGAAAGGCTCTAACGCACGGAAATGGAAAAGAGTGCGCCCCTCAGAAGCGTGTGATAGTACACAACTTGAAAGGGAAAACACAAGTTGAGAGACATCACGAGATGGAAAGAAGGATAACCGACGATCCAAAATGATGGATTATACCAACAACACGCTTCAATAAGATTCATACAAACACATACAGAATAATCCATACATACATCCGTAAATTACATCTACATACATCATTAGAGTAACCAAGATAGTCGAACTACGATAACAATATATGCATGAAACGTGTTGGCTCTAATATATTAAAAGAGTCAAAGATCCAATCATACATACAATCATGAAAACCACTAGACCTGATAGTGGAACATTACGGTCATTGTCGCTTGCTCTTCCAAAGAGATGTACTAGTTCTACACTATGGAGAAGCCAAGGTTTGTAACAATACACTCCAAGGTTTCTCTAAGTTATACCTATAGGAAGCTTGGCTCCCCAAAAGCCTGTAAAATGAGTTATGAAGTTCTATAAATAGCAAAGGGTGGGGTGACCCTTGACATTCCCCTTTGTGACTTTTCAACTACCCTCATGACTCTTCAACTTACACATAACTATTACGTTCTACTATTGACACTTGGTCTTTCACTTTACAACATGTTTACAATACATTCTGCACATGTACCCATGTGAGACAAAAATGGGCTTGAGTAAGCCAGAGGAGACATCACTAAAACTCGGACAGCTATGAGAAGACTAACTCTTCGACATCCTCTCGATGATCGATGGCGGCGAGCTGATGCCAAGCTTGGTGGTCTATTATGGTGTCTGCGTACTCTGTGGTGACATCCTTCTGAAAGCGAACTGTTGCCTATATTGCATCCAGATATACTAATTTGGCACCTCTGTCCAATTCGTTAGATAACATGCGCATCATAGTCTTGAGTGCGGCTTGACCAACGACATACTGATGCGTAGTGTTTGCGCTCATCTACAAGTCTTTGCGAGTGCTTACACACATCAATTGATCAAAGTAAATGTCCAGCTCTAGTCGGACTTGGTTCTTTGCGTTTGCCTGAGTGAGTGTACCAATGGATGGGATCGCATGCATGAGTACAATGATATCCATGCTCCTAAAGACTCATGCATGTGAATCCTGTAAGATGGTGATGAGTTGTGGGAGTTCCTCATAATTCCGGATTTGACTCCAGATGCATGCCTTCAACTCCACTAGCTTTGGCTTCATCATCTTTGACAATTGTAACAGGGCTCCCTTGTATCTCATTGTCCATATCTGCATGTGATAGACAGTAGTGTGTATGTATGACAAGATACGTGCTCTCCTAGCACAGGACTACTGCCAACCGTTAAGATGGACAACTGGCTTATGCATGGTGATGAACTTGAAGTATAACTTCTGCATGACTTTCTTGAGAGACAATACTTCATCAAGTATCGCTTTCCTCAACTCTTCTCTAGCAGATGTTGTAGCTTTCTCTTCTCCTTGCTTGGCAACTTGTAGCTCCTTGTCCATGCACTCGTTTTTAGCTATCAAGAGTCTAACACTTGAGTTGGTGGCTTCAACATATGCCTTGGTAGCATCGACCAATGCAGCTAGATGTCTGTACACATCAGACACGATCACTCATTCTTCAAACTGCACAAGAGATATATGGACATCCGGAGTGGACGCTTTGCACGACAACACAACTCTATGTTGTGACTCATCGAAAGATATGTTGTGGACATCCGCTTCCTGATTTTCCTTCAAGGATTTCAATGTCTCCGTGGTCGTTTGAGACTTGCTTTGCTCCCAGATTTGGCGAAGCCGGTGGAGTGACCTCTTGGTTTTGAGGCATGATGTCAATGTCCTGATCTAGCTCTAGCTAAAGCACATCCATGTCCATCTGTTCCAACATTTGTTCAATCTCCTAAGCAAAGTCCTGCTCTTGCGATTGCTCACCCTGTCTCATATGTGCCAGCTGCTTGGATTAATCAATAACATGTATGGGCATAGTTTCATTAATGAACGCATGTTGTGCCTCTTGTTGTTCATGTTCTTATTGCGCTTCCTTCTCTCTTCTGCGCAACTCTTTGATCTAGGAGGATCTTATGTTCAGTTCAGTCTACAGGGAAGTCTAGTTCATCTTTAGCTTCATCAGCTTTGCCAGTTTGTCATCAATTCTTCATGGTGGAAATGTGGTCCAAATTGCATGTCATGACATTGTGACAAAATTGTATGTAATGGGTTCAAGGTCAAGTTATAAACTTAACCCTAAGCATAAGTACTAAAGCTCTAAAAGCTAAAGTACTAAGGCTCAATGTTAAAACATGCTACATAAACCTGTCATTAACCTAATGCAAAACCATTTCAGACCTTATGTTATAAAATAGTGCAAATAAAACACAGTTAACCACGCGGGGATAACTGCAGTGGAACCTTGTCGGAGTGCACATGTGAACCCCGAGATAGAAGTTAACCATAGCATCAAAACGGACTGTGTGAAGGTTGTAACTGTCTGAGGTTTGTGGACATATGAACAAGTTTGCAGTTAACTACTTCGGAATCGTTAGGTGGAAGCTGCAACCGTTGGCAAAACTGCCAGATTAAACTTGTAAGGTGGCGGATTATGGTTAGACCGCCTGGTTACATGCCTCAGTTCCATTCTCCGCGTAGTTAGCCTGACCACCAGTGGGTTTATTATAACCTAAAGTGTATTTTGGGTTTTTTGTTGAGTTTTGTGTATTTTTATTAAAATCACCATGTAACCTCTTCATTAGGTGTCACAAGGTGACAAGACCGAGGAAAATGACCATTCAATGCAATACATTCATGCCTATCTTAGCCTGACGTAGTTCGAGTGAACCTTAGGAGATTATAAATTCATCCTTATGCTCATGTAAAAGGCATTAGAGTGATTTTGAGACTTGTATTTGGATACTGAGCTAGAGAGGCAGTTCTTGTTTTCAGTGTATCTTGGTCGTTCGGAGGTAGAATTCGGAACCGAGACAGGCGTTGGAAAGCTAGGAGAGAGAGATTTCTGTTGATAAAGACTAGAAGTGCCTGCATGCACATTCAGTCTGGTGTTTTCTATGTGTAAAATACCTCTTTCAATCAATCCTAATAAATTGTATGCCCATATTGAAAGTGGACCTAGAGATGTAGTCCATGAGGAACGAACTCCGTAGTCAATGTTCTATGTCTTCTATCTCTGTTCTTTGCTGAAAGTCCATGTTTAATTATGCTTCTTATGTTCTGGATTAAGTCATTAAATCAGTTGTTTTCCTTTAGTCTTCCACATTAGGTGCTTAAGTTAACAATCAATTCACTGTTGGAAAATATTCAATTCTACTTCAGTTTTGTTTATGGTCAATATCATATCATATAATTTGGTATAAGAGAAAGTTCCATTAGTGGATTTTTTTCCAGTGAATGTTAACTAGGTCAAGGTCGCGATGTGGAGAAGGAACACTTAGAGAAGTTCGATCTAGAAATTGGGAAGCAAAAAGTCACTCATAGATCTACAATGGAAGGATCCGATGCAGGTGAAACTCCTTAAGGGAAGGTCATGAATGAGGAACAGTTTCAGCAAATGTTTTTGAGCATGTAGCAGATGTTAGGAAAACTCTATGAAGATAAGAAGGTGAGAGATGTAGCTTCTTCTTCAAAGGCATCGAAGAAGGACAAGGGAAAAAGCAAGGTTGATAAACCTCCTTCTCCTCCATCATCTCCATCATCATCATCATCTTCTTCTTCTTCTAGTTCAGATTCTGAAACAAAAAAGAAACCTAAGAAATCATCTCTTTTGAAACTTGATGTTAAATTTGAACTATCTATTTATGATGGCGAAATGAATCCTGAAATGTTAGATAATTGGATTAAGTAGTTAGAAGTGTATTGTCATATTCATAACATTTCTGATGAAAAAACAAAAATTCAGTTAGCTACACTTAGAATGGGGGGAGCAACTTTAATTTGGTGGGAAAGTAAAGCTCAAATAGATGTAAAGTGGAAAGGTAAAGTCATATCTTCATGGTCTAAGTTTTTAAAATCTCTCATAATACAATTCTATCCTTTGGGACACATGCAACAAGCTATTATTGATTGGCAGCATTTGAGGCAAGGTAAAGGGCAGAATGTTTAGGAGTTTACTCAGGAGTTCAGGAAGAAATATTTGGTGCTTAGTATTCCATTGGATACATGTGAAACATTATTAAAGTACAATGGCAGTTTACATTCATATTTACAACATGCATTATTGATGTTTAATCCTGATGACTTTGATGAAGTGTGTGTTCAAGCCATCCATATTGAATCAGGTGGGAGATTGTTCAAATTTTCACAGAAACCATCCAAACAACTGGAAATCGAGGATTCCAAAGACAACAAGAGGAAGAGCAATTTGAAGGGAAAGAGATTAGCGACAACTCAGAGGGAAAGTGAAAGACCTAATTGTACTCATTTCCAGAGGATTGGACATGATGAATCCAAATGTTGGAAACTTCACACAGAACTCAGACCAAAGAAGTTCCAGAAGAAGAAGGGTTAAAAGAATGCTAATGCAGCAATCCAACAAGATTTGGGCTCCCACTTAGGTGATGAAGGGAAAATAACTGCAATGGTTTCGACAGGTAAAGCTTCTGACACTGGTTCAAGTTCTAGTACTTCTGCATCTTCATCAAAAATAAGTCATCTGAATGAGGATAAAAGGGTTGAATTATTTCATATAAGGATAGATTCTAAGCATAAGAAAATAGATACGTTATTTGACAGTGAATCACATGAAAATTTACTATATGAGAATTTAGCTACGAAATAGGGTTTGGAGACACAGAATCATCCAAGACCATACCCATTAGGTTGGCTAAATAAACAGACTCAGATTAATGTCACAAATCAGTGTCATTTAAAAATTTCCATCATAACTAATTACACCGATGAAGTGGATTTAGATGTAATTCTGGCAGACATATGTGGAGTAGTGTTAGGAAGTCCTTATCTCTATGATCATGATGCATTGTTTCCTAGGAAAGAGCATAAATATCACCTTAAGAAAGATGGGATTGAATATATTGTCATGGCACATAAACTCAAATCACACTTGGATTTAGTTTCAGTTAATCAGATGAAGTGATTAATAAGTTCAAGTAAGAGATATGTACTCATGGTTGTAGAAGAACAACATAAGGATCAACATGAAGCTTTTTCAGGTTGTGAATCTCATTTTAAAGATAGATTGGTTAAAGTGGTATATTCTTTTCAAAATCTATTTAAAGAACCAAATCATCTTCCTCCTAAGCGAGAAATACAACATGAGACACAATTGGCGTCTGATGTCCCTCTTCCTAATACCGGAATGTATCACATGTCAGTTATAGAGAATGGAGAAATAAAGAAATAAATCCAGGAATTGATTGAAAAAGGTTTCATTCGACCCAGTTCATCTCCTTATGGCTCACCCATAATTTTGGTTCCTAGGAAAGATGGGATATGAAGAATGCGTGTTGACTTTAGGGCCTTAAACAAAATCACAATAAAAAACAGGTATCCTCTTCCCAAGATAGATTATTTACTTGATCAACTAAAAAATGTTGTTTATTTAACTAAGTTGGATTTGCATAGTGGGTATCATCAAATTCGCATTGCAGAAAATGACATCTGGAAAACTGCATTCAGAACTAGGTAGGGACTATTTGAATGGTTAGTAATGCCTTTTAGTTTGTGTAATGCTCCAGCAACTTTCATGCGGGTTATGAACGATGTATTCCACCCGTACATTAATAAATTTGTCATAATCTACTTAGATGATATTTTTCTTTTCAGTTCAATTATGGAAGAGCATGTTAAGCATGTTAAGCATGTTAAATAGGTTTTCGAAGTGTTTCATAAGGAAAAATTGTACCTTAAACTTTCCAAATGTGAGTTTGGGAAAAATCCATTGAATTATCTTGGTTACATAGTTGGAGGTGGAAGTTTTAAAATAGATCCAGCTAAACTCGATGTGATTCTTAAGTGGCCAAGACCACAAAATGTGACTGAAGTTAGAAGTTTTATAGGTGCAATTTAGTATTGGAGGAAATTTATTGCTCAATTCTCTTTGATTGCATCACCGTTACATGCTTTAACATGTTCTAAAGTTCCCTTTCAGTGGGGAGGAAAACAAAAAAATCTTTTGATACATTTATGTAGAAAATTGTTGTAACACCAATCTTAGCTTTACCAGATCTTCAATAGCCATTCGAAATTGAAACATATGCTAGTGGTTATGCAATCGGTGCAGTCTTATTTCAAGAAAGGAAAGCAATTTGTTTTCATTATGAAAATTTTTCGAAGGCAGTAATGAATTATCCGACATATGATAAAGAACTATTGCTTTGGTTGAAAGTGTTAAGAAATGGAAACATTATTTAATGGGTAAGGAAACAATGATACACACAGATCATCAACTTCTTCACTACCTTCAGTATCAAACTAAGTTGCAATAATCTCGTCATTACAGATGGATGGGATTTCTTCAGCAATTTCACTTAGTAATTAAGTACAAGAAAGGTGTCACAAAAAAAGTAGCTGATATGTTGTCTACACCATCTTTGAATGCTTCAGTAGTGCTGCAAAATAGTTCTTTAAAACATGAAAGTTATATAGAACCATATAGTACTGATGTTTATTTCAAAAATATTTATGAATCACTAACTCATGGTTCTTAGGTGGAAGAATTCAATTATCATATTCATGATAGGTTGGTATATCATTTGGGTAAGTTGTGAATACCACAGACAGAAAGAGCGCATGTCATTCAGGAAGCACATTCTTCTCGCATTTTAGGACATTTTGGAGTAAGCAAGACAATGGCACAAATTCAAAGGTATTTTTATTGGCCTCACATGTATGAAACAATTGTTAAGTACATTAAAGGATGTGCGATATGTTCGACCAACACGACAAGCAATCGAAAGATTGGTTTGTACATGCCACTTCTATTTCCTTTGTGACCATGGGACAACATTTCCATGGATTTTGTTGGAGGACTTCCTATGTCAAGGAGAGGGCATGATTATATCTATATTGTGGTTGATAGATTCAACAAGATGTGCATTCTTGATTGATGCAAAAAGCAAGTGACTACTGAACATAATGCAAAAATGTTCTTCGAACAGGTATGGGTTCATTTTGGGTTACCTACTTCCATTATTTCTAATAAAGACACTCATTTTGTACGATAGTTTTGGTCCACTTTGGGGGGACTCATGGATACAAAGTTGAAGAAGAGCACAAATTTTCATCCATAGACTAACGGATAGATGTATAGTGGAAAGGTAAAGTCATATCTTCATGGTCTAAGTTTTTAAAATCTCTCATAAAACAATTCTATCCTTTGGGACACATGCAACAAGCTATTATTGATTAGCAGCATTTGAGGCAAGGTAAGGGGCAGAATGTTTAGGAGTTTACTCAGGAGTTTAGGAAGAAGGATTTGGCGCTTAGTATTCCATTGGATACACATGAAACGTTATTTAAGTACATTGGAAGTTTACATTCATATTTACAGCATACATTATTGATGTTTAATCCTAATGACTTTGATGAAGTGTGTGTTCAAGCCATCCATATTGAATCAGGTGGGAGATTGTTCAAGTTTTCACAAAAACCATCCAAACAGTTGGAAATCAAGGATTCCAATGACAACAAGAGGAAGAGAAATTTGAAGGGAAAGAGATTAGCGACAACTCAGAAGGAAAGTGAAAGACCTACTTGTACTCATTTCCAGAGGATCGGACATGATAAATCCAAATGTTGGAAACTTCACGCAGAACTCAAACCAAAGAAGTTCCAAAGGAAGAAAGATTAAAAGAAGGCTAATGCAGCAATCCAACAAGATTTGGGCTCCCACTCAGATGATGAAGGGAAAATAACCACAATGGTTTCGACAGGTAAAACTTCTAAGACTGGTTCAAGTTCTAGTACTTCTGCATCTTCATAAAACATAAATCATCTGAATGAGGATAAAAGGGTTGAATTATTTAATATAAGGATAAATTATAAGCATAAGAAAATAGATACCTTATTTGACAGTGGATCACATGAAAATTTAATATCTAAAGATTTAGCTACGAAATTGGGTTTGGAGACACAAAATCATCCAAGACCATACCCATTAGGTTGGCTAAATAAACAGACTCAGATTAATGTCACAAATCAATGTCATTTAAAATTTTCCATCATAACTAATTACATTGATGAAGTGGATTTAGATGTGATTCTAGCAGACATATGTGGAGTAGTGTTAGGAAGTTGTTATCTCTATGATCGTGATGCAGTGTTTCATAGGAAAGAGCATAAATATCACCTTAAGAAAGATGGGATTGAATATATTGTCATGGCACATAAACTCAAATCACACTTGGATTTAGTTTTAGTTAATCATATGAAGTGATTAATAAGTTCAAGAAAGAGATATGTACTCATGGTTGTAAAAGAACAACATAAGGATCAACATGAAGCTTTTTCAGGTTGTGAATCTCATTTTAAAGATAGTTTGGTTAAAGTGGTATATTATTTTCAAAATCTATTTAAAGAACCAAAACATCTTCCTCCTAAGTGAGAAATACAACATGAGACACAATTGATGTCTGATGTCCCTCTTCCTAATATCGGAATGTATCACATGTCAGTTATAAAGAACGCAGAAATAAAGAAACAAATCTATGAATTGATTGAAAAAGGTTTCATTCGACCCAGTTCATCTCCATGTGGCTCACCCATAGTTTTGGTTCCTAAGAAAGACAGGACATGAAGAATGCGTGTTCACTTTAGGGCCTTAAACAAAATCATAATAAAAAACAGGTATCCTCTTCCAAGGATAGATGATTTACTTGATCAAGTGAAAAATGTTATTTATTTAACTAAGTTGGATTTGCATAGTGGGTATCATCAAATTCGCATTGCAAAAAATGACATCTGGAAAAATACATTCAGAACTAGGTAGGGACTATTTGAATGGTTAGTAATGCCTTTTAGTTTGTGTAATGCCGCAGCAACTTTCATGCAGGTTATGAATGATGTATTCCACCCATACATTGATAAATTTGTCATAATCTACTTAGATTATATTCTGATTTTCAGTTCAATTATGGAAGAGCATGTTAAGCATGTTAAATAGGTTTTCGAAGTGTTTCACAAGGAAAAAGTGTACCTTAAACTTTCCAAATGTAAGTTTGGGAAAAATTCATTGAATTATCTTGGTTACATAGTTGGAGGTGGAAGTTTTAAAATAGATCCAGCTAAACTCGATGTGATTTTTAAGTGGCCAAGACCACAAAATGTGACTGAAGTTAGAAGTTTTAAGGTGCAATTCAGTATTGGAGGAAATTTATTGCTTAGCTCTCTTTGATTGCATCACCGTTACATGCTTTAACAGTTTCTAAAGTTCCCTTTCAGTGGGGAGGAAAGCAACAAAAAGCTTTTGATACACTTAAGTAGAAAATTGTTGCAGCACCAATCTTAGTTTTACCAGATCTGCAATAGCCATTCGAAATTGAAACAAATGCTAGTGGTTATGCAATGGGTGCAGTCTTATTTCAAGAAGGGAAAGCAATTTGTTTTCATTATGAAAATTTTTCTAAGGCAGTAATGAATTATCCGACATATGATAAAGAACTATTTCCTTTGGTTGAAAGTGTTAATAAATGGAAACATTATTTAATGGGTAAGGAAACAATGATTCACACATATCATCAACCGTTTCAATACCTTCATTCATTACAGATGGATGGGATTTCTTCAACAATTTCACTTAGTAATTAAGTACAAGAAAGGTGTCACAAAAACAGTAGCTGATATGTTTTCTACACCATCTTTGAATACTTCAGTAGTGCTTCAAAATAGTTCTTTAAAACATGAAAGTTATATAGAACCATATATTACCGATTTTGATTTCAAAGATATTTATGAATCACTGACTCATGGTGCTTAGGTGGAAGAAGTCAATTATCATATTCATGATAGGTTGGTATATCATTTGGGTAAGTTGTGAATACCACAGACAGAAAGAGCACGTCATTCGGGAAGCACATTCTTCTCGCATTTTAGGACATTTTGGAGTAAGAAAGACAATGGCACAAATTCAAAGGTATTTTTACTGGCCTCACATGTATGAAATAATTGTTAAGTACATTAAAGGATGTGTGATGTGCTCGACTAGCAAGCCAATCAATTGAAAGATTGGTTTGTACATGCCACTTCTAGTTCCTTTGCACCCATGGGACAACATTTCCATGGATTTTGTTGGAGGACTTCCTATGTCTAGGAGAGGGCATGATTACATGTATGTTGTGGTTGATAGATTCAACAAGATGTGCATTCTTGTTTCATGCAAAAAGTAAGTGACTGCTAAACAAACTAAAAAGATGTTCTTCGAATAGGTATGGGTTCATTTTGGGTTACCTACTTCCATTATTTCTAATAAAGACACTCGTTTTGTAGGATAGTTTTGGTCCACTTTGGGGGGACTCATGGACACAAAGTTGAAGAAGAGTACAAATTTTCATCCATAGACCAACGGATAGACAGAAGTGATGAACAGGATAGTCATACATATTCTGCGAGGTTACTTCAGTAAACATCCTAAGTTGTGGGATGAATCTTTACCTTATTTGCAGCATGCTTACAACTAAGCCTTGGATTCTTCAACTAATTGATCACCATTTGAAACATGTTTTGGGTATCTACCAAAGTCACCGATGGATTTCATGTTCAATGAAGAGGGTAAAGTGGGTGAACATGATGATGCAAACAAAGCAGTTAAGTTCATTCAACGGATACAGTAGATACATGAAGCAGTGCAAGATCAGTTAGAGAAGAGTAAGGCCAAGTACAAAATGCACCACGACAAGCATCAAGTTGATCATCGTTTTCAGGTTGGCGATCAGGTATGGTTCTATATCAGTAAAGATAGATTGAAAGGAGAAGGTAAGAAACTGAAACCCATCAGGTGTAGTCCTTTCAATTTGTGGAGAATATTGGAAATAATACATTTTGATTAGATTTACCTCGTTACATGCATATTTAGTCAGTTGTAAATGTGGAAAATTTGAAGTTGTATGAACCTACGATGATCATGGATCCCGAGGAAGATAAACAGTTTCCTACTATTGATGATTTGACACTTGAATATATGAATGAATTGCAGGAAGATACCATCTTGGACAGGAATGTTCAATATTCAAGACTTGGAGATGTTGAATATATTTGAGTGGGACTCAAGGGCATGAATCCGAGCAAGTCAAGGTGGATGGAGATTGGAAGAGTGAGGGAGTTGTATCCTCACTTGATGTATGCTTAAATCAAAATTTTGTGGTCCAAAAGATTTCAAGTGGAGAGGATTGATCCAGGAGGATCTTATGCTCAGTTTAGTCAACATGGAAGTCCAGCTCATCTTTAGCTTCATTAGCTTTGCCAGTTTGCCATCCATTTTTCATGGTGGAAATGTGGTCCAAATTGCATGTCATGGCACTGTGACAAAATTTTATGTAATGGGTTCAAGACTAAAATCCTAAAGTTAACCCTACACCTAAGTGCTAAGGCTCTAAAATCTAAAGTCCTAAGGCTCAATGTTAAAACATGCTACATAAACCTATGTCATAAACCTAATGCAAAACCCTTTCAGACCTTATGCTATAAAACAATGCAAATACAACACAGCTAACCACACAGGGATAACTACAGGGGAACGAACCACGTGGAGGTTGTAACTGTATGAGGTTTGTGGACATGTGGATAGGTTTGTAGTTAATCGCATCAAAATTATCAGGTGGAAGCCGCAACCATTCACATAACTGCTAGAGTAAACCTGCAAGGTGGCAGCTTATGGTTAGATCGTCGGTCATATGCCTCAGTTTCATTTTTCGTGCTGTTAGCCTCACCGCCAGTGGGTTTCTTATAACCTAAAGTGTATTTTGGGTTTTCCATTGAGTTTTGTGTATTTTTATTAAAACCACCATGTAACCTCTTCATTAGATGTCACAAGGTGACAAGACCGAGGCAAATGAACATTCAACTCAGCACATTCATGCCTATCTTAGCCTGAGGGAGTTCAAGTGAACCTTAGGATATTATAAAATCATCCTTATGCTCGTGTAAAAGGCATTAGATTGATTTTGATACTTGTATTTAGATGCTGAGCTAGAGAGACAGTTCTTGTTTTCAGCGTAACTTGGTTGTCCGGAAGCGGAATTGGGAACCAAGACATGCATTGGAAAGCTAGGAGAGAGATATTTATTTTGACAGAGACCAGAGGTGCCTGCATGCAAATTTAGTCTTGTGTTTTCTCTATTTAAAAGACATCTTTCGATCAATCCTAAGAAAGCAAACACTCATCTTGAAAGCCGACCTGGAGACGTAGTCCATTAGGGACAAACTCCGTAATCAATGTTTGTTGCCATCTATCTCTGTTCTTTGCTGCAAATTCATGTTTAATTATGATTCTTATGTTCTGGATTAAGTCATTAAATCAACTATTTTCCTTCTGTCTTCCACATTAAGCGCTTAAGTTAACAATCAATTCACCGTTGGCAAATATTCAATTCTACTTCAGTTTTGTTTATGATCAATATCAGATCACTATTGTCCTTCCCGAAGTTGTTGCTTCAACTCTTGCAACTCCTTCTCTGCCTCCTCCAACTTCTTCTTCTCCCTCTGCCTTTGCGCAATCCTTCTGTCGTGTTATCGCATCTTTGCCTCAATCTCCAAAGTTTCTCTTAACACAGGTGACTCTGCTTTGAACTCACAACTTTGTTCTACCTCTGTGTTGTCAACAACCTTCCTCTTGCCTTTGTCATGCGCAGGTCTGATGCCCTCTACTGTTGTTGATCTTGTTGTTGCCTTCTGTGTTGCTAACCACTCTGCATCCGTTATGACCGATTCATTGAGCCTTGATAATTTATAGCAGTATCTCCATGGGTCTTCCTCTGGCCAATGGCACGCCTCATGGATCCAAGGATGTTACACTCTCATACAACAATATTCTACTAAGAGATGCAGCTCATATGGATTGAAACTTCCAGTGCCAAAGGTAAATCTCTTGAATTCCTCCATCTCCACCTCAGCATGCTTGAGATTCATGATCTCATACAACTCGATCAGCAAAGGAAGAGCAAGCTAAGGTGGCTTCTTCTTCCCATGAGGTCTTGCTGATAACCCTGTAGAGATGTGGTATGCAACCTCTTGCATGACCAGCTTACCCATGGAAAACATCGGCACAACATGCAAATAATTATCCATGCTTTACATTTGGATGAAGGTGTGAAGTGGTTAGGCATATTGATCTGCTATGTTAACCAATCCCTCCATCATTGCCTGTGACATGCAAGGAGGATCTTGCTTAGAGATCATCCTGTACACTGGGGTGATGAAGTGGTTTCATAGTTGTATTATAACTCCATGGAAGCTACATTAAGAGAACAATCTGCAATAAGTGTGCATAGAGGTTTCTGAAGGCATCCATGCCCAACCCAAGCTTGGGAACTGTTGATGGGCACAGATTGCATAAAGTATGTAAGTGGTCATGAAAACCATTGCTTCCTAACCCTTGGGAAGATGTCGGGCTTCTATTAATTATCCCTTCAGCTAGAGAGCCAACATGTCAGACCAATTGAAAGGTATTCCTTCGTTTTCCAACTGATCTAACATAATCACCCAACTCTGCAAGAAGGCCTATGTACTCTCTTGGCCATATAAGCGACATGCGAAGATAACCAAGAGCTCACAAGCCTTATGCAATATCCTTGTCTTGTAAACTTGGTCGGGTTTTGTCCTAAACTTATATGGCTCTTTCACCGAGCTCTTCAAGATGTCTATTGAGTTTGCATTACTGCTGGGCCTGGTGAAGGGTGCATCCATTGCGACTACTAGTTGTGGCAAGTGATACATCTACTAAAAGTCAATTACTCTAAAGGTAGAAAGTTATGTTCCATTGACACTGCTCATCACCATTGTCTGTAGATCAGTATGCAAGACAATCCAGTGTATGATGTTTGCACATGGAAACACGGGATACTTGCATGGATTCCGGTACAAGTTAGACTTGTGTATGTTGACATAGACTTTGTAGTCCTCCAGATTCTCCTCGAAGGTGCCTGAAAGTATGTCATTGCTTTCTTGCCATTTCATCTTGATCTCCTTGTTCTTGAACAACTTAGTGTCTTCATAGATGGGAAAGCTCATGGACACTTGCTCGAACACATATCCAATCGCACTCTCAACGGTGTCTTTTTACCCTGCTCTCTTGGAAGCCATTGTACTTGTATTGCTGAGAGACTGTTGAACACCTGTGATACCTAGAGACAGAGAAACACTCATGGCAAGAAAATTTTCAGTAAAAACCAAAAGCAACTTGAGGACTAACATGCAACACATCCGGGTGACTAACTAGAAGATTTGCACAATTTTCACTAGGAGGTTGGGAGACTTTCTACTAGAACTGCACAGAACACAGTCTAGACTGTCAGTGAGTTAATTGACTACTGAAACTAGGCATAGCACGATCCATCTTGGCCTAGTGAGGACTAAAACTACGTAATGCGCAGTTTCATTCGACATGACTACAACCTGGGGAAATTGCATTGCAAAATTTCGTGGTCTAATAGGGCACTGCCTCTCAGAATTGCACACAACAAGCCTGGGAGGCCAGCGTTAGGCAAGCTCTATGAAATTTTTGGGATCAAGCCAGAGCCTCCCATCCCAAAAATGCACAATGAAAACTAGGCAAGGTAAGGTTTGGGCCAAGGTAGCTCATACCTGTCGACGAGCGACTGAAACAATAAATACTGAATGCATGTACGAAGATGGGTACAGACATGAGTGCATAAACATGCATTCAATTAGTGAGTGCATGATTTACTAAACAGGAAAATAAGTAAGTGTGTGAAGAAAGTCACCGCAATGATGATCGTTAGTGCAGAAACAATGTCATGCATGTGACAACAAGGAGATGCAATGGAAAACTCAAAACAATGCTTCTACAAGTTAACATGCATTAAAACAACAACAAGCATTCAAAAAAACCAAGTAAACAACACTCGCACAAACCGAAATACAAAAGGCGACAGAAAAGTAGAAAAAGACATGAAAAGTAGACTTACCCAGAAAAAGCTAAGCTGAGTGTGCCAAAGTTTCCTAGATGTAATGGGGAATGCTAGAGCTCCAAGATCAAAGTGAAGAATGAGATTTGAGGCATCAAATAAATATATTTGACAAAATCAAGGCTTATGAAATGCATGCCACAAATCTAGGAAAAAGCAACACTTGGCAGGAGGTTTCTAAAACAACTTTTGCATGTAACCCCCAACCGTTAAAAATAGATCTCTAAAATCAAGGGATGCTTTTTTCCTTTTCCATTTTCTTTTTTGGGAAAAAGAAACCCATGCATGCAAAGAAAGATTGCTCAGTCCTGGAGGGAACCCATCAACTTAGGAGCACATGCAATGAACTGTAAGCCTCTGGATGACTTTTGCGCAGTTTCTAGGTTCAGTGGATCTGACTGCCCTCAAGCTCTGTGCAATTTCTGGACTGAAGCCAAGGCTGCCATCTAGAACTGTGCAAATTCTGAGATCAAGCCTAGTTATGGGCTGCTCTGCACAATTTTTAAAAGGAAGGCAACCTACTTGCTCTTCACATTTCTGGAGAGCAGCAAGTTTCCTTGATTCTCTACACATTTTTGGAGAGAAAGGTTGGTTGCCCTCCAGTTCTGCACAATTCTGCAAGTGAGCACAAGAACCACTTGATGACCACGTCATGGGATTTCATCTCGTGGGTGAAAGGAGAACAAGATAGCAAACACAAGATGATAAGCCAAGAAACTCAATTGAAGCATAAGTACCTGTCAGTGCGAGACATGCTGCTAAAGATGGTTGGTAGGGAGGCTCCAAAATTAATCTATAGGAAAATTTTTGGAGGATGTTGTAGCCACTACAACATTGGTGACACTCTAGTAGAACTCCAACTCTTTGAATGGACCTTGTTTCATGAAAAACAAGTCTAACTCCTTGAGAAGTATTGTTAGATTCTTTGATCATCATGGTTTCCACACTAGGTTGATTGAAATATGTAGCACATGCCATGCTCTTGATTGATCAACATGTTAGGGCCTAAATCTACCACAAGCTAAGAAAGGCAGGTCTAGGGTAACATCAAACCACGCTTAACCTAGTAACTAGCCCTACCAAGTTGGGAGAGGGATCTCTCCTGGTCAATCTCGAAAAAATATGGCCAATAAAGCTTAATATGATTGATGTAAAGACTAATTTTAGGCTAGGTATATGCTCAGAGGAGTTTGATTGAATTTAATGTTGGTTTGTTGGCTCAAATGTGAAAGGCAGATTTGGGTCCGGGGAATGGACACAGTCTTGCAAAGGTTTCTGTGGGGTGAGGTAGGAAAATGGTTTAGTACTTTGAAATAAGTGAGATGGAAAGTCTTAAGACTGGTGAGGAGTTGGAGAGGGCATCAGAGTCTCAGGAATCCTCTTCAAACAGTTGAAAACATAAATAACTAAACAAACCCTAGGTAGAGGACTGTAACATCAATGAACTCTACCTTTATCCTTGATTCATTTAGTTAAGCTGAACAAAGAGAGATGATGGCATAAATAAACACATGTAAACTTGAATTATAGAAGGAAAACAATACCAAATCAACTTGCCACAAGAATACCACAAAATGTTGCAAACCCTGGTCTATTCCTTTGCCAAACTACAAAGATGAATGTACAATAATGCTCAGGGCATTCACAAAAGTCCAACCTTTACAAATGACTGAAAAACTACTAGATATAGGCAAAAAAACAACACATGCTAAGCTTTAGGGGTCAAATTCATGAGTTTAGGATCTATTTCAAAAAGATCTAAACTAAGAACTGAAAAGTAGGCAGTGGAACGACTTGCCTCTAAAACCTAAAAAACTGATTCATTCAGTTCAAAACTACCTTTTCATGATGTATCTACCTCCATGAGTGAATTTTCAACATTTTTAAACCAAAGTCCATCAAGTTACATCAATTTGCATCAAGAGTTTGACCATGAGAGACAGAAAAGTCAAATTGAGAAAAAAACTAGGTGAAAAATAGAGTTTTTTGGCAAAAATGATAATTTTCCATCCTGTGCACCGCACCACTTCCCCAGTGCATAGCGCCTTTTTGTATCTGATTTTGGAGGCCTTCTCATGCACAAAATTTTCTCAAAGTAGACTTTTCGGAAAGGTCTATCTGTCTACTTTCTAGAACATGTGGAATTTCTGAATTTGGTGTCCATTTGACCCTCCAAAAGTGAGTTCGCCCAACACTACTTCCTGTGTGGCCAAAAAGGGGCAGAAAGGGCATTTTTGAGGTGTTTTTGACCCTTTTGGAAGCTCAAAACTTGACAAAATTTATGGTCCATTTGTGGGCATTGATATTTTTGCATGAGGAATCCAAAAATGCTAAGTTTTCCTCTAAAAGAGGTTCCTAGCAAAAGCGAGCGCAAGGTGGTGTAGCGCACCAGGTAACAAAATCTGTGTTTTGCTCCAAAAATTCAAAATTGACAAAAAGTATCCCAAATTTCTTGAAATTTGGGTTGAGTGACTTGCATCAAGTGATATGCTTGGCTAAAGAAGCCTTATCCAAAATCTTGAGCTTGTCTTACTCTTTCCTCTTCCTCAAAGCTTTCCTCAACTTGGCCTTCAGAGTCCTAATTCTCGCTTTACAACTTTTGTTTCTTGCCAAATAATGATAGGCCATGTGCCTCAACATCGTTTTCTCTTTTTTGGCCTTCTTCAACAACTTTTCCAAATGCATGTTTGCCCTTTCAATCGAATATTCACGATCAGCTTCAATCTCTTGTTCTAGAGGTGTCAACTTGAATTTCCTCCTCTTGGCCGCTTGTCGGTTTTCTCTTATGTTTTGGAACTCCATGATAGTTTGTTGGTCCTCTAACTATTTTTTCCTTTGCTCAAGATAATTTATTATCCACTTGGCTCTTTCCAGGTTGAGAGACAAGTCATGAATATCATTTTACTACTCCTGGATGATCTCCTTGAGCTTTGAGCTTTGGGAGCCAAAATCAGTGTCATCATCCTGAATGAGAATGAAATCTCTCTCTTGACCTTCTGAAGGCCCCTCAAATGCAATGGCAGCTTACCTTTGTCCTGTATCTACTTTGTTATTGAAGGAAACGAGACCCCTTAAAAGTAGAGTTACAATGGATTACACGAAATCTCTCCATCTCTTAGCCATTATCCATTCTCTCTGCCATCCTCAATTCTGAATCTCTAATTCATCCTCAATTCCATCATTCGAATCCATCCCCAAAGTCATCCCGAAGTCATCCCCATCTCTGATCTTTGTTTTCATTTAAATAAAGAGATCAGAGAGCAGTTACAATAGAGATAATTACAACATGATTCTATTACAAAATTGGATTGTTTCCAACTGATTGACCAACAAGAAAATATATTTCCATCTATCTTTTGACAAGAGCAGGGCGAATTTGGCTTTGCAGCTGAGATTTGGAAAATGGACGCAACAACAAATCTGAAAAATCATGCTCAAAGAACCCTACGTTTCTCTCAGTAAAAGACGAATTTGGGCAAACATTTCTTCAATAAACTTAATTGGGTCCATTCGGGACAAAACCCATGTTCCCGATTTTCCAGATTCTTCTCCATTTGCTCATAATCTCAACCGCAAAACTGTCACTTCTTATTCCTGCGAATTTCTGAGTTGGCACATTTAATGGTCAAATCTTCAATCTAGAAATTATCTTGAAGGTTAAAAATGGTAAATAATGTTACAACTAATTTATTGAAACTATCATTGATAAAATCATTCATAATCATCAATTTATTAGAAATAAAGGAAGATAAATAATATTCATCCATAAGAGCATAAATCATTTATAAAATGGATAAATTATAAAAAATGATATAATAGAGAAGAGTAAAAATGGATGAAATAAGTGTTACAAAGTGGTCGTATTCACGTCCCAACAACTATCATATAACAATAATAATTTAACCTATAACATACTCATCAACAACATATAACATAATAATCAAGTTATCTAACCTAAAACAACGATAGAAATGCATACAACCACATGTTAGTATCATTCATGACCATCTAACACATGTGCATATGACTACACTAATCAACTAGCATCTATCATATATGTAACTATAACATTAATGTATATAACCCTAATGCATATAACAATCCATTAAGTAACATACATGCATGTCAAACATACAATACCGGTAAGATGATATGCTCTTACCCCGAAGTCCATTGTTGCAACTTCGCATTAATGATCTGTATTTCCTACTCTATCTCAACCAACACATTAGCATCATAACATACCAACATCATCATGATGACCGAATTGCATACAATGACCTTATGCACAACCACCTTCACCATGAAAATACATGCATAACAAAATATAGACACCGACATGCATAACAAATGCATATACATCCATACACTCATGACGACACATCCTACAAAAACACCATCAACCCTCACATGGTGACATCACTACAACCATGATGAACACCATGCAAATCAAACAAGCATATGGAATACAATCATATGGAACACATATGCAACTGACATGAATGCATGACCAACGCACACCACCCATCCAGTCCGAGAGGTTAACCATGATCTGATACAACTTTATAGCACCCTCCTCCCACAACTACCCAAGTAACCGGCCAACCAAGGTAAACATGTGATGAGAGGCTACTATGTTATGATTCAACCTCCTATGTTACCTTAAGGAGTGTAATCGACGTAAACACATTGCACATATCTTCCACATCAACAACAACAATCCCAGGAGCCATCCCAACCACTCAGGTATCCTTCCCCTGGGTCCCACTGATTTAAGCTATTAAACCTCTGAACACTCCCATGCTATGGGCATGCCAGCTTCCAAATAGATATGCACTCCCCCACAATTCAGCATGTTTGTGTCTAGGGACTATTTCCATCCGACCTATGCTAGAGTCCACGTCATTTAAAGCACTTTTCAAACCCAGAATTCCAGTTGTTGCCCAGATCTTGTTGTAACGTCCAAAATCCATTAAAAACATGATGAAAAAACTAATAAACCAAAAACTAACTCCAAGATTAATCCTGACCATCCCCAATCGGGACTGACATTCTATCAAACACTTTGCATCAATGAAATTTACAGGTCTAGGATACAACACAAAACATGAATGACTGAAAAATCTTATGAGACGTGACAAGAAGGATCACCACCTTCTCCCTTGAATTTTTATGACATCGATTAACTCTTGCATCCATAATTTTAACAATTACAAGTAAATACATGAAATAACCATGACATGAACTAGTCAATTAACAATGCTTATAACCAGCATAAAACCATGAAAATAACAGTGAGATAAAAACCATTAAATCCACATATAAATAAGTACAAAAGAAAGAGAACCTATATTTTATTAAACATAGGAAAATATGACCACGTTCGAGACTTCCATGTACCATCCGACCGTAGACATGAATGAACCATATCTTTCTTTCAGCTAGTCACCCCTGTGCCATATTCCAAGCATGAATGTGGGATTCAAACCAAAAGAACCAACCAGGGCATCCCGAGGCTAAACCACCTCACCCTCGTCAATAGAAACCAGGCTTTACCGTAATATATCCCAGATCACTAGGCCAACACAATAAACATGTAATAATAGGCTTTACCATGATCTCCACCAGATCACTAGCCCAAACAAGCATGGATTCCACCAAATTTCTCCACCTACACCGTGAGGAATTTTCCTGTCTCTTAGTCTCTCGTGTTTTTCCGCAATCCACACTAGATCATTAGGCCCTAAACTAAGACCCACTCTCTAGGATTTACCGCATATCTCAACCCAGTATTACTAGGCCCAATAGAGATAAATCCACCCCTTGGATTTACGGTATATCTCATCATTCACGAGCAAGTATTTATAGGCCCACTGAGGCACATAATCCTAGCTTTACTGCAACCCACAGTCTGGCTCATGGGTTACTAGGCCAGTGGCTTTACCATGATCCAAAGTTCAGTTTAGGGATAACTAGGCCATGTGTTCTATCATTCAGAGATCCACCTCACTCAACTTTGAATACATCTGGCAATCCAACTCAACCAAAAAATGAGAATCCCATGACACCATGGCTATCCAGAAATGGAAAGTCTAGGATGAAAACATTGTCACATCTGGAAAAACCCATGCCATGAAAGAAAAGAACCACATGCAATACCATGCATGCAAAATATAGCAATGAAATCACACATGCAAATTGATACCCACAAAACATCATGTTGTAGTTTCTTGATCCTACTCTTCCTTGCTTGTTCTTTCGTTCCCCTTGCCTTCTTTTCCTTTCTTGATCCAATGCAAAACTTGAGCAAAATCTTGCCAACAAATCCTCATAGTCCTTTTTATCAACGAGGCCTCTATTTTCTTCATTTTCCATTATTTTCCTTCAATTTCATCCTCTCATGCAACTTGTGAACTTTCACCTTCCTTTTCTCCTAATTTCCATTATTTTCATAAATAAATGTGTCAAAAATGTCATTTTTCCTTTCCAAAGCCTTTTCCATTGCCTTTGCCGATTTCCTTAGCCATAATAAAGCAATGAACACCGACACTAAGATGTCTTTCCCAACATTCAGCTTGGAATACGTGTCCCATCAACCATGGTCTTATGTATTTTTACATGGAATTTAACCCGGGTTGTTACATGTACTCTCTCAATCAGTTGAGTATTAAATTTACAAATATGTTTATCTTTAGATTTTAACCCCATACAAAAATTACTTGCATACAAATTCTTGCAAACAGAAAATAAACAATGGTGAGAGCATAAAACATAAAAAAATATACACAGAGATTTTCCCGTGGATCCCAAAACCGGGACTACTAGATTGATTTTTCATTATGTTCCTTGCAATGTTACAATACATATATATACATGTCAAAGCATCCATAAACCAAAATTAACCCTGGATTAGAACATAACCATAGTTCCCTTGATCAGATCTATAAAATACCATGGACAGAAAACTATCATGCCCAAAATCATGTGTGAAATCCATGCACAAAACCATTGGTAGGTTTGCCCACCTAATATAGGGTCCAAAAAAAAAATCTTGTGGAACTGCCTTGGACCCCATGCAAGGGGGCCACCACCTCCCTGCATACCCCCCGACAGGGGGGGAATCCACCCCCTTGTGACCCCCCGACAGCATGGGGTAGTCATGGAAAGAATATTACACAACCCAACATTCTCCCACTTGTTGTTTTCCTTCCAAAGGAAGCCACATGAGAGCTTAGTCATTGATCTAGCCATGCAATGCCCATTGTTTCTCTACACTAAGAGAACTTCTCTGTGCTCACAGACTTTGGCAATGCATCTACAGTATTATTCAAAGTGTCCACCTTTACCAGCAACATCTTTTTGTCTTCAACCATATCCCTCAAAAATTGATACTGAACATCGATGTGGTTTGTCTTTGAATGATAAGAAGGGTTATTTGCTAAGAAAATTGCACTTTGGCTGTCATAGAGTATCTTTATAGCTTGTTTTACTAACCCCATACTTGAACAAAATCTCTGCAACCAAACTGCTTCCTTGCTTAGATGAGTGGATACCACGTATTCTGCTTCTATAGTTGAAAGTGCCACTACAAACTATCTCTTACTCATCCAACTGACTGCACCTCCAAATAGGTTAAACACATACGCACTTGTAGATCTTCTCTGATCCATATCTCTAGTCCAATCTATATCAACAAAGCCATGGATGTCCAAAACTCTATCCAATCCTGGTCTTACTTGGTAACACAAACCATAATCACTAGTGTCATGCAAAAACCTGAAAACCCGCTTCATTGTTGTCCAATGCTCCTTTCCTAGTTTTGAAATAAACCTACTCAATACTCCCACTGCATGTGCAATTTCTAGTCTAGTACATACCATTGCATACATCAGGCTATCGAATGTACTTGCATATGGAACACAGGACATGTCATCTTCCTCTTCTTATGTCTTGGGACACTGTTCAACAGATAACTTTACACCTACAGGAATAGGAACCTTCATTGGTTTACTATCATGCATATTAAACTCTTGCAGTATTGTCTCGACATACTTCCTATGGTTTAACCAGAGCTTCCTCTTTTCCCAATCTCGTTTAATTTCCATGCCCCAAATATAGTTTGCAGCACCAAGATCTTTCATGTTGAATTTGGAGGACAATCAGGTCTTCAAATCCTCGATAATTTCTTTGTCATTTCCAAGCAGCAACATATCATCCACATACAAGACCAGATAAATGACATTGTCGCCAATTAATTTAAAATACACACAATGTTCTTCTTTGCTTCTGGTGAATCCAAGTCCCCGTATAAATTTATCAAAATTATGATACCACAGCCTTGGTGATTGTTTTAACCCATACCGAGACTTTTTTAACTTGCATACCAGTTATTTCTTACCCTTCACCGCAAAGCCTTCAGGTTTCTTCATGTAGATCTCTTCTTCTAGGATCCCCGTGAAGAAATGATGTCTTCACATCCATATGTTCTACCTCAAAATCAAAAGCAGTTGCAATAGAAAAAAAATAATCTAATAGAAGCTACCTTGGCAACAGGAGAAAAAATATCACCAAAATCAATTCCCAGCATCGAGGAATAATCTTTTACTACCATCCGAGATTTGTATTTCTCCACCTTGCCTTTTTCATTCATCTTCTTCTTAAACACCCATTTGTTGCCAATGGGTTTCCTTCTAGCTGGCAGCTCCACCAGATCCCAAGCCTTATTTTTGTGCAAAGATGTCATTTCATCAACCATGGCCTCTTTCTAGGGTTTTCCATCCTCTAAATCTACTGTTTCCCTCACAATTATGGGATCATCAACAATGATAGATAAAGAAAAATTTGAATAGAACGCAGATGGACTATACCTTTATGGTTGCCTTCTCTCTCGTACTTATCTTCTCACAGCCGGATTTTGTGGCTCTTCATCTTTTGTTTCCTCTTCTGTTGTAGAATCTAATTCTTCCTCTTTTAGCGTAAACTCTATCTTCTCAGGTTCCTTTGATAGGAATTCATGTTTAATAACATCTTTCACCTCTCTAAACACCACATATCGGTTGTACAGAACCTTCCTTGTTTCTCAGTTCCAAAGCTTATAACTTTTTAAACCATCCTTATACCCAATAAAGATGCACTTTTCAGATTTATTATCCAACTTTGTTCTTTTACCTTTGGAATTACATGTACATATGCATCACATCCCAATACCCTCAAATGTGAAAGAAAAGGTTTCTTACCAGTGCATACCTCTTGTGGAGTCTTATCCTCCAAAACTGATGAAGGTGATCTGTTGACCAGGTAACATGCAGTCTCCACCGCCTCTGCCCAGAATTCCTATCCTAACCCAGCACCATTGAGCATGCTTCTTGCCATTTCCATCAACGTCTTGTTCATTCTTTTCACAACTCCATTTTTCTCACATTTGTATGGAGTAGTCTTCTTCCATGCTATACCACACTTCTTACATAACTCTTCAAATTCCTTCTTGCAAAACTCTCCACCGTTATCTATCCTCGACAAATTTATCTTGTTCTTTATCTTTTTTTCCACCAGAGCCTTAAATTCTTTAAACCTGTCAAAAACTTTAGATTTCTTCCTGATGAAATATATCCATGTATTCCTTGAGAAGGCATATAAATGGTACATAGTACATAAATTTTCTCAGTGATGGAACCGACACAGGTCCAAACACATTGCAGTGAATAAGCTCTAATATATGTTTCGCCCTCTTACCACCAAAGGGGTAAGTCACCCGATTCTGTTTCCCATATACACAATTTTCATAGAAACCAAAATCCAGAGAGCTATTAGACATACCTTTTACCATACCATTACCATGAAGTATTCGAAGGCCCTTCTCTCCAATATGTCCAAGCCTTTGATGCCATAGCATGGTCTTTTCTCTAGAGACCACTAAATTTTCTGCTCCACTTTTAGGAACCACAAAACTGTTGCACCCATCAATAACAATGCTATCTTGAATCTTTTACATAGTTCCAATCTAAACTCCCTCATCAATACCAGTGCTCCCCGAATCATCTTGCAGGTATCTTTCTCGAACACCATTTTTACACCTGCATCATCCATCTTTCTTACATAAATCGGATTTTTGGCTAATGCAAGAATATGCAGAACACCTGGAAGTGTTCTAATATTTCCACTTTACAAGTTCAACTTGACTTTTTCGTGACCAATGATTCTAGCCTTCCTGTCATCCCTTAAGAAGACATCACCACCATCATATTTATCATACTCGCAGAACCACTCTCTATGGGGATTGAAGTGAAAGGATGCACCTGATTCAATCAACCATGCCTCATGATCTACATGTGTACTTGAAGAAGAAGCCAAGTGTTAGAAAATTATATATTACGGAGCAATGGAACACATATAATATTTCAGAAATATAAACACAGAAAACGCACAAAACAAGAGAGACACAGATATACGTGGTTCACCCAGTTTGGGCTACGTCCACCTCGAACAGCCAGTCCTTCCTTTCTATTTTCCAGCAAAATGAAGAGACACAACCTACAGCAAAGCTGCTGTAATATCCTCTGTTTTCTCTCACAGTCTCACCTCTCTGTTTCTCGCTCACGCACATCATACACATCTATATCGCCGCCTCAAATACAATACCCTCATACAAAGAGAGGGGTTTCCTTCTAGGGCAAAAAACCCTAAACTAAACATAAGTTCTACCGTCAGATCATCCGCCTAATGAACGACCCACATCGACTAGAAATTACTATACTTTTACAAGGCAATTTTACATCTGTTTTTAGCTTCAGGGGCGCTGCCCTCGAGCCCCTGTCGGGGGACCGCTGGCCCCCGAACCCCCTAGCTGGGGGGGATCGGCCCCCCTAGACCCCCGAGGGGGGAACAAGTCCCCCCCCACACCCCCCCGCGTGGAGGGGTGTACAAAACTTCCTGGGGTATACATCCGGCTGAAACAAAGACCTCTGAACAATCATGGTCCACACACAACACCAAGTACACATCGCCACCTTCATCTAAGGTGGTTTTCGCCTTTGCAGAAGGAGCATCATCATATCCCTTTCCTTTCTCAGGAGCTTTATATTTATAGTCACTTTTTTAGTGCCCTTCCTTTCCACATTCCCATCACACCTTTACAACTTTTATTGGAGATTTAGATCTCCTACTCGAGGACTTATTTTTGTTTCTGTTTTGGGATCTTCCTTGTACAGACAAGTCATCACCATTATGTTCCTCCATATTTTTCCGTGTCATCTCCTCTAACATAAAGGATGAAACTATTTCATCAAACTGCAAGGCATTTGCATTGCTACCTATTGCAACAACCAAACTATCCGATGAATCTGGTAGAGAACACAACAAATTGATGTATTTATCTTCATTTGAAATTTTAATATCAATAGATAATAACTGGCTTACCACAGTATTAAATGCGTTTAGATTCTCTGTCACCGAGTCTCCATCTTTCATCCTCATGTTATAAAGTTTTTTCTGTAGGAACAATTTATTCACCAGAGACTTAGATTAGTACAAAGTCCCTAACTTGTCCCACAAAACCTTTGTCGAAGCTTCCCTTGATACATTTAGCAATAGTGAATATGAGACACAATCGTATTGTGCTATTTTCCTTTCGATCCAACTTCACCCAATGTTCAGCTGACATTGTTGTTGGTTTTGTACCTGGATCTACCACGATCCACTGATCTTTATCTAATAATATATCCTCCATCTTGAGTTTCCACAACTCAAAACTCTGACCATTAAATTTCTTGATCTCTATCTTTCCATTGCTTGCCATCTTCTTTCACCACAATAATTAATCCCACAATGCTCCCACTGAATAGGGTCTACCACAGGCCCGAGCAAAAGACCCTTCAGTAGCAAAGGCGTCCTCTTGAAAGCAAAACAACTCTGATTCCAAATGTAGATTTTAACCCCATACCGAAATTACCTACATACGAATTCTTAAAAACAGAAAATAAATAATGGCGAGAGCATAAAACATAAAACAAATAAACATAGAGATTTTCCCTTAGATCCCAAAACCGGGACTACCAAATTGATTTTTCATTATGTTCCTTTCAGTGTTACAATACATATAAAATGTACATTTGTGTTATATTATGGTGATGTTGGTACTCACTCGATTAAGATTTCGATGCTTTTTATCGACCCAACTACCCGTAAAGAGTTGATGTTGGTACTAATTCAACAAGAAACAAGCAGAGGCAACACAAGCAAATAAAAGACAAGAAGCGGGAAAAGGTATTCAACTCAATAAGGCATAGAGTCAATGCTCGCTTTTGAGATACATAGAAGAGATATTAAGTCAGACGAACTAGTGACAGTCATGTGTTCCTATACCTGAAGGTCCTTCCTATATTCATGGATGTAGTAGGGTCAATTCAATAAGAAGATTCAACAACATGTAGTCTCTTTGGTTTTACAGTTAACAAAGTTGAGTCAAATATTTCAACACTAAAATCACAAGTTTAAACGTGAAATCCTGGACACCACGACATTTTCTAGATAATACATATTATTGAATTTGATTCAATACTTAGATTTATCCACCATTTCAAATCTAAAAACTCGGATGCCCCTTCACTCTTATAATAGACGATGCCTCCCTCTGAATATATATGTATGAAAGAAATATTTCCCCTACAAATGCAAATCAGACAAACATAACATTTTGATTATCACTTTCCTTCTCCAATTTAGAGAAATCACCCATCTTCAACAACCTCATCAATCCGCCCTAAAAATATTTAGGGCATAAGAGTTGGCATTCCTCCAATATTAATAATACCATTTCCATTGCACATGGAAATGAAAACCACTATGCAATTTTTTTTTAATTCCTGCGCTTAGTTTTCTATTCAGACACTAGCCCTTAACCGTTCAAAATGATTATGAGTAGAGAGATTTTTATTTACATATATCATGTCTCTCATACAAGTGTGACATAGCTAGCACGACACAATGCATGATCACACTTGCCATAACTAAAATGAATCGATTAGAATTAAAATTAATTGTCTAACATTTTATTTGGTTAGATGTCAAATACATTTAATATGAAATGCCACTATTACATGGCCCAGCGTCGATACTATCTTTCTTACGATTGATTATTATACTAGCAATTGTCCCAAAACGTACAAAGGGAGGCCGATAGGATTATTAAATTGGAATTGTTGAATTTTTATAGAAGAGTTAATTGGTTCGTGAGAAACTTTGGTTAATTATGAGTATAATCAAACAATAACTACACAACATATTCATAATATGAAAATAGATCACATGGATTATAATTAGTCATTGTGAATAATGATCATGGGATACATGTCATTCATGAATGATTTAATTATATACTCTACACAGATAAGCTTCAAAAAAGATAATCCATGTGGGGGCTATGAAACTCCCCATTTGTTTAATTGAAAGAAAGAGAGCTTTGGATAAATTAATGTGTTGGAAATGTGATAGGAAGCGAATTTGGATTAATTATGGGGGGAATTCATAGTTAAAGGAAAATCTTGTTATTAATAATAGTTATAATTTCAATGGGGAGGTAGGAGCAAGGGGAGTTATTTTTTGCCTCGATAAAGAAAGGAAGACTAAATTCTTTTGGAGCATCAAGGAGGCAACAAACAATCAAGTTGAATATCTAGCATTATGGAAAAGATTGGACTTCGCATTTTTCGCCTCGATGAAGAAAGAAAAACTAAATTCACCTTGGGCATCGAAGAAACGGCCAACAATCACGTTGAATATCTAGTTTAATGGAAAAGATTGAATTTAGCATACACCATAAGTATACATCAATTGCAAGTCTTTGACGACTCAATAATTGTAATAAATCAACTAAGCCAAATTACAAACAGCTCCGCACAAAATTTGATCTCAACTTTGCATAAAATAAATCTTATTTGGGCCAAAATTATAAGAATAATTTTTTTCACATAGAAATATCAACACGGAAACTAACTTCTTGGCTAACCAACGAGTGCTATTAGAACATGGTCAATTGAAAATAGATGATGGGGCCCATGAAAACAAACCAATCCCATGATCGAACAATTTAAATATTATGGTTACAAGGCTCCATATTTATAATAGCCTAGAGAATGGAAGCAAAAGCATTTAATCTGAATAGACGATGTAATCATCTCCCCATGGCTTCAGTACGTAACTACCTTATGCAATGGAGGTGAATGATCAACATTGGGGATTGCAATAGCATTTGTAGACGAAACATGTTCGTCATGAACACTAGATACCAGATAGGTGGAGGCAGGCATCAACGGAACTGAAGGAAGTTACACTGAGCGGGATAAATGTAACACTTAGAAATAAGTGTGCGTTCTTCTTGGACATCTAATATAGAAATGGAAATTGTCCTCGGCATGACGAAATTGGATTTCATTATCTGCTGCAGTTTATAGCAAATCAAATGCAATCATTGAAAAAATATAAAACAAAAATCATCTGACCTCAACAACCATTAAACCTATAGTAGCGGTCTTCAAGAGCTCAAAATGCCTGTTGTATCTACAGAGAAAATACTCGATGTAGGTGAAATTCTTTTTACCTACATGCTTTGCATTTTTTCTAAACTCTGCCGATACAATTTGCTTTATTCTGCATCGCTCGGGGAAATCTTTAGATCGGGCTGCTCGCAAGAATCTTGTGGATAACCTCAAAACCTGCCTTTGCATTCTCGAGAGCCTTTGGGCAGGCGCCATCAATGACATATTCTATAAATTATGGTGGCGAAGAACAGAAGCTGCGTAAAACCAGCCACCAACCAAGATTTCATTAAAGCCGAGAGAGGAATTGGATTGTTAATTAAATTGGATTGTTAATTAAATTTCAGTGAGGATGGAGGCTAATATTGGATAATGGTAAAAGAATGGGAAAAAGCAGTAAAAATATCTTTAGAGTGACATAAAAGAATGAGAAAAAGCAGTAAAATTATATTGGCATGCCCACTAGGAGGTGAAAAGAAGGCAACTCAACCGATGGAAAAAGAAGTTGCACTTCAAATCGTTAGTATCTCACCCGATGGAACCTAATAGAACGGAGCATGGCATCAAAAAAGGGAGCCAGATACAGATTTTTGCAGCTTTGAAGGAACACTTTTTGTTACACAAATGTTGTGATGAACTGCACTTATGAGTACCTTCACGTCCAATTATCAAACAACAAGATTTGCTGCAATTGGATGATTTGCCAAATAAAAAACATATCTCCACACATGTATGATTTTTCTTTTTGCAATCATGATTTCCTTCATGGCCTGCCAAATTTGTACATTTCTCCACTTCATTTCGAACAATACGTGCATCTCTCAGCACATAAATGGTTACCCTTACCCATACAAGAGTGATCAGAGGAATGACCTTTCTCTAAAACACATCTCCGAAAACAAACAGAACATTTGCAATCACATACAGAGAGGCCCTGTTTCAGTTCTGCAAGGGCTAAAACTTCCTCCAGCTGTAACTTTTGCACGTCATCATTCCCAGAAAATTTTGCAGTGTTGCAGTGAAGCCATTTTTGAACTCGATCACAGCGTCTATCAGCCAATGCCTTTATGAAGTCCTGAAATTTGGAGTGCCATAAATCATCGGTTTTGCCTTTTCTACCCAAGACGCTTTCTAGTCTTGATCTAAGATGACTCAAAATCTGATAATTCGATGTAGATTTGTCTAGAGTTGCACGCTCTAGGCCAATATCTTGCAAATCAATGAATATATCCCCATGTACTATCGGAGCATCATTCATAAGTACCTTTTTGGTTACCACCATCGAAATGCATCCTGCCTTAACAGCAAAAACCAAGTTCCTGCGTAGGATAGCCACCTTCATAGAAACACGTTTCGAATCTATAGGGGTTTAATCCTTCACTGCTATCTGAGAAATAACAAGCTTCAAATCTCTCAAGAAAGCATGGCCACTATTATAGCTATCCCCAACCCTTCTATTGTCGAAGAAATGTGAGGAAGGCTTCCCTGGTGATATTCTTTTCGAGTAAAAGGAGCCATTGCAGCAAGCACAAACATTCCTCCATACATCTTGGTAAGAAAATTTTCCCGAGATCTTTTGTAGAAGCTTTTGACGGAATTCAACTTTTAATTCCTTCACATCAAAGACGTCTACTTCTTTGATAGCCATGTAAAATAGTCCTTTAAATACATTTTTGGCATCCTTCACCAAACTCACCCCACTTTGGAAACGCTGAAATATAACTTCAGTATCCTTATCAAGATTAAAATCCTGATAAGAAGCAAAGTATGGCAATTGACAAGGCTACTAATGCACGAGAAAATCAAGTGCTAAACCAGTAAAAGAAAACAAACAAGACAGCTCTAAATACAAACCTTCTTGTTGAATATTGTTAAATTACTCAGGGCGGCATTTAAGACTGAGAGTAACATGTCTTCTTGCTCTTTTCTCTCAAAACTGCCTAATCCCTCAAAGTCCATCAATACATAGAGGCACTCTGAATCCCTTCGAAGTGTCATCCACACTCCATCAGTGCATCTTCCCCCAACTACATCGAAAAGAGAGCCAGATAGGTGGTTTAATAAGATGATTTACCGCTACTTTGTTTGCCCATTGACGAGAGAACCTTGATTTTACCATTCTACTGACTCAGGACAACATCATACAAGCCAAAGCGCGACAAAGTTGCTAGTGATAATTTACTACTCATCAGTGTTTGCCAAAATCTGGGGAAGGGAAGAAGAACAATGCTGGCCAAAAGCTAGGGAAGAAGAACAGCAACAACAACTGGCAGACCAAAAAAAGGAAAAAGCAGTGAAAATATCTTCAAGAGTGACATGGGAAAAAGCTCAACCAATATTTAGAAAAAGCAGTGACACTTCAAATCAACGATTGAAAGTGTCTCACTTGATCGAACGGTGCAAGGTAAAAGTGTTGACGATTGTTGATGCATAGGAAGGCCTATCGGCCTAATTAATGGATATATTAAACATATTATATATGAAATAAAATTTTTGGATTGAGAACACGTGGTGAAACATTACAGTTTCCTAGATTAGTGGACGTTGTTAAGGGATGAGCAAGATATAAAGGTATTTTTTAAAAATATTTTGAAATTTTAAATTTTAAAAAATAGAAGTGATGGTAATAAGCATTTGAGATAAAGATAATTGTGAAATTAAAATTATTTATTAAATCATTTTAGTTAATAAATAGATGATGGTTTATTTGTATAAATTTTTAGGTCATGATTTTGATAGAAATAGTAATTAGAATGATTTATGAATTCAGGTTTTTGTGATTTACAATGAATTAAGAAAATTATTTCAATAGAAATCACATAAAAGAAATATTTGGTCGGCATGTTTTGAACTAACATGTGTGGTTCATCATTAGGACCAGATAAAGAGGCAGGTCAAGGAAAAGCCTTAAATAGAGAGCAATGTAGAGACCATAATTTCAAGTAATGGCTATTTTGAAACAATAATATTTAAATTATGATATTAAATTTATTAAAAAAAATATTATTAAGTAACAACTATATTAAACGACTAGTTTGTTAAAATAATATTTTAAATTAATTTATTAAAATCAAATATATTAAAAATTCTATTAATGGAAATAATCCAAAAAAAATAACTAATAAGAATAAAAATAATAAAGTCAACCTCCCAACAGAGGGGTAGTAAAAAATTATAAAAAGGATTCAAGACCCTAATCGAGACAAGATCATTTGAGAAAAAAACTAATAATAATAATATAATCATGGAATACAATAAACTAAAATAAAATAATTAATGAAAAATAATAAAATAAAACAAAAATATACACAAGTCAACATATATTATATAACTATATATATATATATATTTATATATATATATATATAATTATATATATATATAATAATTATATATATATATATATATATATATATTCAAATAAAAGTAATCAATAAATAAAACAGGGTCAACAATAAAATACGGGGCTGAGACCCATTAAACAAATAACAAAAATAATAAAAGGAGTTAAGAACAAATAGGATGATAAAATACTTAAGAAAACACGAAGGATCAAGAATATAAACTCTAATGAAGAATAAACCAATAACAATTACTATAAAAATGACACTAATATCTAGATAGATAGATAAACAAACAAAATAAATTCCAAAAAGAATTCTAAAAAACTAGGAGGGCAGAATAGGGACCCAACTTCTACTAATAATCCAATCATTATCTATATTCAAATTATTGGGTCTTTTTTCAATTTATAGGGCCTCCCTCAATTTATGATGATGGAAATGACTAACCGTGGCAACGACTTGGGCCTCCTCAATGCAAATGTGATTCTTAGATTTATATGCATGCTTTGTCAAAGAAGAGGAGCTAGTCCTACCTTGCTTGATGTCAGCAACATGCTCACGGATCCTCTGACTAATCAAGTGAATAGTCTCACCAATGTAGAGAGTCCCACAAGAACATAGGATAACGTAAATACCCTTGACATTCTTGGGGTCCACTGGGTGTTTTACAGATCTAATGGAGCTCCGGATGGTAATTAAAGACCTAAAGGTTGAAGCCACTTTATGCTTCCTTGGGATCTTCACAATCTTGTCATTGGTCGCTTGGATAAAAGGAAGATGAACAGCAAAAAATCGATCCTTGGTCTCTTTCTTAGCACTATGAACTTTTTCAGCTCTCAGGAAAGCCTTAGTACATCAGTTTCTACTATACCCATTATTAAAGAAAACACTTAGGAGATGTGCTTTCTCTTCATTGAGATGGTTGTCATTAGAAACTCTTCAATCTGTAATCGCTAATGTGTTGAGAACAACAAGCTTTTAATCATGGAAATGATGAAAATTAGCATGAAAATATTGTTTCGTATGAGTTTTCTTACGAAATACCTGATGAGTAAAAGAGCCATCATCATTCCTTGAGAGGAGGATGTCAAGGAAGGTGAGACTACCATTACTTTCAAATTCCATGGTGAATTTTATGGAACTAGATTGACTGTTAATATGGAGGATAAATAATTCAAACTCTTACTTACTATGGGACCAAATGAAACAAGTGTCATCTAAAAACCTCTTCCACATCTTAGGTAGAAGACAAGAAGAAGCTAAGGCCTTTGATTCAAAATCCTCCATGAATAGATTAGCTACCATGGGGAAGAGGGGGGAACTCATGGCGACACCACAAGTTTGCTCATAGAATTATCCATCGAACGAAAAGAAAGTAGAAGTAAGACAAACACCAACTGAATTAGCTGTATCAGGATCTGTAATGCGCTTAGTGACTTCGATGGCCTCATTGATAGGGATATTAGTGTAGAGCGAGACCACATTGAAGCTCACAAGCTTTTCATCTGGATCAAGCTTGAAACTATTTAACCCATTGGAAAATGATGCAGATTCATTGACAAAGGATTCCGTATGGCCAACAAGGTGCTTAAGCTTATGGGCTAAATACTTAGCAAGATAAGTTGGCCCTCCTATCGTGTTGACAATGGGTCTTAGAGGAGCCCGTTCCTTATGAATCTTTGGTAGGCCATAGATTCTAGGGGTAAGAGGGAAACATTCTATAAGCTTATGACTGAACAAGATGACCGAGCTATTGGCCTTTATAGAAAGAGCCACAATTTTGGAAATATTCTTTAGGGGATCCTTGTTGAGTTTACTGTAGCTCCCACTATTATGGAGGTGGTCCAACATCTTATGACAATAATCATCTTTATCAAGAATAACCACAACACCATCTAATTTGTTGTCTTTGAGAACAACAATATTATTATTATTGTTTAATGATTTGTGAGCGTCAAACTCAGGTTTGTTAATGTTGTTCTTAGGGGGCTTTGCCTTTCTAAGAACAACCACATAGTCTTGATGAATGTTATATTTAGTGAATTGTTTTTATTTTAGTTTATTTTAATTCCATTAATTATTATTATTATTAGTTTTCTTTTTTAAATGATCTTGCCTCGATTAGGGTCTTGACTTCTTCTTATAATTTTTGACTTCCCTCCTTGTTTGGAGCTTGACTTTGACTTTTTTTATTCTTGTTAGTTTTTTGTTTTTTTTTTTTTTTTTTTGTTTTTTTTTTTTTTTTTTTGTTTTTTTTTTTTTTTTTTTTTTTTTTTTTTTTTTTTTTTTTTTTTTTTTTTTTTTTTTTTTTTTTTTTTTTTTTTTTTCCCATTAATATAATTTTTAATCAATTTTATTTAATAAATTAAGTTTAAATAATGTTTTCAAAAAATTAGCTGTTTAATATGCCCTGCGTTGTTACTTTAATAATATATTTTTTAATTAAAATTAATAAATTAATATCATAATTTAAATATTATTGTTAGAAAATATACATTACTTGAAATTATGGTCTCTACATTGCTCTCTATTTAAGCCTTTGCCATGGTCTGTCTCTTCATCTAGCCATGATGATGAACCACACTTGTTGGTTCGAAATGCATTGGCCAAATATTTCTCTTATGTGATTTCTACCGAAAGACTTGTCTTAATTAGAATGATTGTTTAGAAAAGTAGTACTCCCTGTTGTTCCCACTATGCTACTCCCTTTTTCTTAGGTTGGGTTGTTCCTTCTGAGTTATTGTGACTGACTTATTCATGAGCTACATTGATTGATTTTATTTCGATGAGATGATACATCATATCAAGACACAATCATAGTCATTATGAGTGGTAGGTAGTCGTTTGTGAGCGCCCCCCTCACTCAACCATCATGGTTGTTAGTTGACTTAACTTCTTAATGAGAAGAGTTAGTAGATACTCATGTTTCCAAATCATGACATCTAACGATTGTTAACTAAGTTTTTTAGATGACTTCTGCGATGTGTCCTACTATTTCCTGTGGGGGTAAAATAAGAGGTTCCTCTCTAACCCCAACACTTACGATTTCTCTAAAGCATCGATTGAGTCTGGCAAGAAAGAAATATGGTTGAAACTAACGTCTAACTTCATCAGGCACACCAGAGCACCTATTGATTCCATTTAATCCACGAGGTGGTGAAACCTCTTACTGGCATTCAAAAATTCCAAATTTATAAGGTTGTTTATTTCACTGGGCATATGACATAGTTTTCTTAAATGGACGTCATGTACAGTTGTTTATGTCATTGGGCATATGACATAGTTTTCTTAAATGGATGTCATGTACACAGAGAGATCTCCTAGAGGATATCGATGGCGGGAGATGATATATATTGTTTGAGTGTATCGATAGCTTCCTTAAATTCTTCAATTTGGATCCTAGTGCGTTTAGTAGTCCCTAAAAATGGTTGAAATTCGCTCTCATCTCTTCCAATGCATTTTTAAATTCATACTAGACAATTGTGTTAACCTAGATATCCATAACCAAAAACTATTAAGAAATTCAAGAAAATTTTGATCTTACCTGGAGTTTTGCTTGTTATCAAGAATGGAAATGAGCATGTTGCTAGAAACATTTAAGAATCTAAGCTTCAAGACCCTGTTGATGGAACCAAGTGGGTATTTGAGGTGATTTCAACCAGCATCCAAACTTCTAATATTCGCAAGGCTAGTCATACATTTAGGAAACCACTGCAATCAATTGGGAACCATCAAAACAAATAATTCATTCACTTCTTTCCTTTGGAAAAGTACCCAACATGGAGAATCGAACTGAAATTTTTACCTCCAATTTGTTATTTGAGAGATCCAACTTTGAAAGTGTAGGTTTTAACCATGTACATTCTACAAAATAAAAAATAAATAATGACGAGAATATAAAATAAATACTCAAATTTTTTCCCTTGGATCCCAAAACCGGGACTACCAGATTGATTTTTCATTATGTTCCTTTCAATGTTACAATACATATATATACATGTCGAAGCATTCATAAACCCCAATACATTACCCTTGGATTAGAACATAACCGTAGTTCCCTTGACCAGATATGCAAAATACCATGGGCAGAAAAACATGATGCCCAAAACCATGTTCAAAACCCATGCACAAAACCATAGGTAGGTCTACCCACCTAATATAGGGTCCAATTTTATTTTCCCAGGGTACTACCATGGACTCTATGCAGGGGGGCTACCGCCCCCCTGAAACACCCCAACAGGGTCACATACCCAACAAAAAGGGTCGTAGCCAGCCATAGACAATTGTAGCATTTACAATTAAATTTATAGATAAATCATGTAAATGGTTTATATAATTTGATTTCATATTACAACATATACTAGTACATCCAAAAACTAGAGTTGACTGATCCTATACTCATGGATTAATTTTCCTCTTTTAGAGGAGGTAAGTTAGCATCAACGAAATGGGACACTCATAATTTGCGAGTCCCCCCAAACCCATTACAAAATAGGAGCTAAGAAGCTTATAAGACCAACTAGTGAGTTTCTTAACTTTCTAGTAAGGATCTAAAAGGGTAATGGTCTAAGTGTTTAAGTCCATAAAATAGTATTGTCTTAAAAGGGTAATGGTTTAAGTCTAGAAAGCAATCCAAGCATCATACAATCCAAAATCTCATTGGTCTCATTAGCAGGCAGGGATTTGTTGATTCAAAACTCCCCTGGTTAAGATATGTTTAAAGAGGATATTTGGTTTTGGAGAAGTGTGGATATTTTAATTATTCTATGGTTCTGAATCATGACTTTAACACCATATCTATGCTTAAATGATTTTTTGATTTCTTCTTTCAAAAATTATTTTAAATTTTAAATATTCATTAATTTTTCAATTTATAACAAATACCTTTTTTATATTTGTTATCGTTAAAAAATATTTTGATAACTATCTAAAACTCATTTTCATTTATTAATTCTCCCTTTATTTCTCTATATTTCTTTTTTAAATTTCGGCATAGGATTTCATTGATCAAAAGGAGTTTACATGGAGTTTACAATACCCACTAGAAGGTGTGGTTTTCACATAGATACCAAAACCAAATCGTAAGTAGACATCAGGGTAAACATAGTAAAAGAAATAAGAGTATCACCCAACTTTGGGTTGATTTTTAGATTTATTTTTTTCCTTTTCTTTTTGGTTACTTCCACCCACCCATTCGGAAAAGGAGTAACCACAACTTGTTGAAGAATTTCCTTACAAGTTCTCGTTGCATCCTTTTCTGATTCTAAGGAAATAGATTGGTGGTCCGCTTTATCTATCCCAATGAAGCATTAATATTGTCTATTCCTATGCGAAGTGATAAACTTTTATTGTCCCTACTCTCCTCGTAATCCTCATATGAAGAGAGCATTTCATCATTTGATTCAATGGCCTCCTAATATGAAGATGAGGATTCCTCTCCCTCCATAGGGGGAGGGCGGCATGGATTCCAAGCCTTAGATTTGATTTAGTCTTCTATTTTACTGGATTTTGAGCGGAAGAGTTCTGTAGGTGTCATATTTGATGACAGAGGTGACAACGAAAAGTTGTGTTCTCATAGCACAGGAGATGGGTCTAGTGGAAATCACCTACTTTCAGGTTCATTTTTTTGGAAATCCTTTACTGATGTCACATTCTACACATATCCTATTGAAAGTATAAATTCCACTTTGGTCTCGCGTAATATTTGTGGCTAGGAAGTGACCTACGGTTTTACTAATGCCTGTAAACACGAACTAATGTTATAGATGAGCCAACAAGTTTGGAAGTCAGACCCAAATGGGGAGCTTTGTGATTAGTGTCGTAGAGGGATCGAAGTCCAGGAACCAAGGGGTCATGAAAAGCCCCACTTCCCCCCAGAACCATGGGCCCTTAGATAGAGCACTCTGGTAATCTTCCTGGCAAGGAAACACAACTATGAAGAAGCTCTTAGAACATAAGAGAACCCTGTAGGAACTGGTCCAATTTGAGTATATCCATTTATAAATATCTTGTGTTCGAGGCCACAACCCATTGAAATGACATATCAAGCCATGCTTTTCTAGTAGCTTATGAATACCTTCTAGATCTAGATGGGAAATTTCAACAGAGAGAATCTCCTCCTATTTTTACATAATAACGAACTAGGTGCATCCTAGGAAGGCACTGCCTTGGAGTTTGAGGATGATCACCCTAAAATGTCTAGTTATGAATTACATCTCTATATGAGAAAGCCTCAGAGGAGGAGGGTTCCCCCAAGCATCCCCTTGCAGATGGAGAGTCCAAAGCACCATGAAATCCTTACAAATATGATAATCAAATATTGGAAGAGGATTTTCTAATTTCTTATATTCATAAAGGAGGCATTGAACCCCATGAAGAAACCTTGATTTGAGCTCGAGCAAATGTTTGAGGTCCCTTATGAGATTTGTAGGTCTCACCCAAAAAAAAAGAGTGTTTAGACACCATTTTGACTAAGATTTGAAAGGGACTCTTACATATACGATGCTTTTGAAATAGGGCTTCCACATCAACCAGGGTTTTTGGCAAGGAATCTTTCTCCGCAACCACAACCTCTTGCACTGTAACCTCATCTTCTCTGTTACATGGTTGTTTCTCAATAGTTGTAACTTTTCTTACATTCCTGAACAAACCCTCGATGGGGAAATCCCCAACAATTGTGTCGACAACTTCTTTGTCTTCATTACCAATGATGATAGTGATAATACTATGTATAATAGGTGGCAGAGAAATGGTTTGGTTCCCCCACTCAGGGGGACCTAAACGCTCCACTGCAATCACTGTATTCGCAGGGTCTCGACAAGGATCGCGGTACGGTTCCAATGACTCAACTTGTAAAGTGGTGCTAAAAATCATAATTTGTGTGTGTGTAAATCCCTCGACTGACTTTGTGAGATAAATTATTCTCTTTATTTCTCTATATAATCACATATGTATTAAGATCTATATTAAAATTTAGTAAAAAAAATAATCCTATAAAAAAATATTTTAAATAACTTTATATTAATTATTTTGAAAGCAAAAATTAAGTATATATTATTATGTTATAATATTAAATTTGTAGTGTGATATTTTTTATCAAGTAAACGAACGATATATTCGTCACATTTCTTATTCTAACTTAAAAAAAAAATATATATATATATATATAACCAAAACAATGATAATTGTGTGAACAATGGTTTACAAATAATATAGATGATCAAAAATACATAAACTCATTAGGAAAATATAATTAACAAATCAAATATTTCATTTGAAAATAAAAGGCCTTCCTCTTTAGGGAAGGTAAATTGTAAATAAAATATAATTTTGGAAAAAGTATATATATTTAAAAATAAATATATTTTATTTATATTTTGAAAACTATAATTATTGTATTAAGTATAACTCATTATGTTGAAAGGTATTTCATTTTTAGCAAAAAAATAAACAGTTTTCATTAATGAAGAGGAGTTTACATAGTCATATTTTTGTAATTAATGAGCCCAACTACATACTCCGATAAATAGGCCTACATTCAAAAAAGGTGTAGAGGTCCCACATGTTCCAAAAATAACTAGAATGAAACTAAACATAAACTAATGTATCAAAATTTTCCTCAGGGACTCCACGACTAAGATTTTCCTCAGGGACTCCACGACTAAGAAAAATTACAGGCAAAAAGGAAAAAACAGAATGGAAAAAGGCCCACCTCAGAAGCCACACAAAAGAAAACAGAGCGAGAAGGGAGGAAATAAAATTGTAACTCAAAAGATATTGCTCCACAGACGAAAACATTGACCAAATGTTCGAAGTGCATTAACCCCAAAAGAAAAGAGACTCCACACTTGAAGAGGACAACTGCCTAAGTGTTCTACTCTTGATAAATATGTTAGAAGGAGATCTAAGAGAATGAGGACAACAAGGACTTGATATTCTTCATCCAGTTACATAAATTAGGAACCTCAAGGGCATTTCTCCCTACATCCATTGGATGATGAATTTGACCAAAATCTTCTCGCTCGCTAGCCAAAGGGCGCACTAAGGGCCACCATTTCTGACCTACAATCATTACTAGGAGCACCATACCAGAAGAAACGAAAGATGTGGGAATGATTTATCTTAATGAAGACACTAAAACCTCGCTGGCCTCCCGACGAAGCCCCATCAAAATACCCAATAAGATATAGTCCCCGAAATCAGGATACAGAGCGGTGATGGGGCTTAGGATTTCAGGGTCCAATATTCTAGAAATATGCAACAATATTGAGACTGGAGATCATCATATTCGATTTTTTTTTCCAAAATGCTTTCGTTCCAAGAGCCCCAAATGCCACTTAAAAATGTACAGTGGGACAATTCTAATTTTTTTTTTTTTCTAACTATATGGTAATTGCCAGGCCTAATCTATGGGATACTCAGGGTCAAACCTCATAGCTGCTACTATAACACCAAGAGTATAACCAACCACCTGCAAGTCGATTATACTAAGTTCCTATGATTTTAACAAGAGCAGACTCACGGGAAAGGAGAATCCGCCCCTCTAGCCACCACCAGAGCAGACCATTGTACTCAATGAAATTTCAACTTCTCCCTTAAAATCCACAAAAAAAACATGAAAGGATTAAAGAGCAGCCCACCTCAACATTAACCTTCAATTATTTGGAAACTACCTCCCAAGTAGCAACCGCAAAGGGACAAAATAAAAACAGATGCACGTTGTCTTTGAAAGCCAACCCGTAATGTGGGCACTTCCCCGGACCCTGCAAGGCTCTCTTTATTAGATTTTCCCAAATAAGGATTCAGCTGTGAAAAGTCAACCATTGGAAGCATTTGAGTTTGAGTGGTACTTCCATTTCCACATGTGAACTGTCCAATCTCTATAACGGCCAGGTTGATTATTGATTGAGATATGAGAATATATTTATTTAGCGGAAATGCAACCTGCAGCAACACGCCCTCCCCACAAAAGCTTATCCTGCTTGCTTATGGGATAAAGAGATTCCGACCTCGCACTAAATATTGTAGTAAAGTTCCCATTCAACCTCGAATTCTTCTGAAAGACCAATCTCCCAAGACTGTGGCCAGATAGTTGAAGAGAATATAGAAGGGCGGCCAATGTTGAGACTGGAAAGGGTACGAAAACCTTCTTATTTAGCGTTTGAATTACAATAGTCAGAAGGGAATGATCCCTTGATAAGAATCTTCTCACTGCTACCCACTTGTCAGCATAAATGGCCACATATCCAGTGTTTTGCTAGCTGGGCGGCCAATGTTGAGACTGGAAAGGGTACGAAAACCTTCTTATTTAGCGTTTGAATTACAATAGTCAGAAGGGAATGATCCCTTAATAAGAATCTTCTCACTGCTACCCACTTGTCAGCATAAATGGCCACATATCCAGTGTTTTGCTAGCTTCAAGCTTCGCCAGATTAGGGATGCTTTGTTATTTGAGGGAGCCCTAGTAGAAATCCAAGCCGCAAGATTTGTTTGCACTGGAGATACTTCCCAATAATTATATCTTGCCATATACCATTTTCATTGAAGACCCCCACAAATTTTAGGATAGTAAGGCTAGATTAAAGCGCTTGTAATCTCAGATGGCCCACCCAACTATCTAAACCGATCTAGTGATTGACTCAAGCCTGATGAGATGAAACTTCTTAATGCTACTATCGACAGACCAAAGAAATTTTCCTGTGATTGCGTCAATTTTTTTTAAGAAAACCTGAGGAACATGGAACAAATGCATCTACAAAACTAATACACCTTGCAGGACGGCCTTACCCAATGTCACCCTGCCTCCTAAAGTGAGCCATTTCTGGTCCCAACAAGTAAATTGTTTTTCAAATTTTTTAATGAGCGAAATCCAATCTAAATTTTGTATTTGGTAGGATTCAAAAAAAGTCTGAAATACTTTTTTTATCAAGATTATTCAACATAGTCGTGCCTGAAACTGGAATCCGAGTGAGGAAATTATCACTAACGCTCCCACCATCCGACCTATACATCCAAAACACTTAAACCCTCCAAACAAATATCTAATTTTGATCCGAAACAGAGAAGCAATTTGTCGAATAACCTCTGAATCCCTTTAATCACAAATGGCCTCTGATTTATCTCTGCTGATAATGTGGCGTGAGGCTTTGCCGAATTTGGTGAATACTCGGAAGAAGACCTCCCATTCTGAAAATTTTCCTTCTCCAGAGCAGAGAACACGTCCATGAACATGAGGTGAGTTGTTGAAGTGTTCCTTAAAACCCTGCAACCGGAAATTGAACCAACTTCCTTCTCTTCTCTAATACTTTTGCTAAGTGCATCGACGACCAAGATAAAAAGGGGAGAGAGCAAATTCTTGTCTTATTCCCTTGTAAATTCTGAAGAAATCGGTAAGGTCCCCATTGATTAAGACAACCGTAGATGTCGAAGATACCTAGGCCATTACCCATTTGACATGTCTGTGAGGAAAGTCGATGTTGTGGAATATCATTCTGAATAGTTCCCAATCTACCTTATCATCAACCCTAATAAGATTGATTTTCATGAGATATGCTTTCAACTTCCTGGTTTTAATTGAAAGAATTTTAATAACAAAAATACATGTTAGTAATTTAATGTTAGCCATAAATTTTATATATATATATTTTTTTATATTTTGTTTTTCATCGAGTAAAAGATGTGTATTTTTTTCAATGTGTAAAAATATTAATAATAAAATAATATATATATATATTATATATATATATATATATATATATATATATATTAATATAAATAATTATATATATATATATATATATATATATATAGAATATTAACAAAATATTCAATATGTAAGATGTTTTCAATGTAAACTAAGTACATATTATATGAAACAAGTGAAAATAAAAATTCTTTATAATTAAAACATTTTATTAGTTTGTTAGTCAAAATTAGTATAAATGTCAGTTTTTTATATTTTCCAAAAATCTTCAAATATTTAAATTTCTAGAGATGCAAACATTAACTTAAATTTTACACTTCTAGAGAGATTTACATTTCTAAAGAGATTTGATCCCTCTGAAAACTTGGTAAATCCAAAATTAAAATGAATCTATGCTAGTTGATTATAAAATCGATTAAATTTTTTTATTATTTTTAGCTAATATTTCTCCTTTCATACCATAAATGCTCACTGACTTTACATTTAAATTTTTATTTAATATTAAATAAAAATAACTTTTCGTTACATTAAATTTATATCATTGATGTATTTTTCATTTAATATTTAAATAAAAATAACTTTTTTATATAAATTTTGCAATACAATATGCATAGCGTTAAATATCAAAGTATAAATAACTTCTTTCCTAAAAGCATTTCAGTAGCATAAAATTTCAGCGTTGAATGAGCACAGAATAATAATTAAATATCAAAGTATAAATAACATCTTTCCTAAAAGCATTTCAGTAATATAAAATTTCAGCGTTGAATGAGCACAGAATAATAATTTAAAAGGCTCAGTCAGCTGTGGATTTAGAATAACGGTGACATAATGAGAAGCTGGGGAAATTAAGCACTATATGCAAATTCAAGGAAAGCTTCACAATGCATTACATACACCCTGAGCAGCCAGGGCTGAAATCTGTTAAAAATCAGATATTCTGGCTTCGCTATGAATTCTGTGAAACTTGCATAACACATATTTACGGTAGCAAACAGCACGTTTTATTTGTGAGACCGGCTTTGCTCAATCACTGCAGGGGAACGCTCTTCAGGACGACTGTTTCTACAGTAAGGCCCGGCCCGAATCCAAACAGAACTCCCACATCCAATCCCTCTCCGGTGGTCGAACATCCATTCTGCCTCGACGACTTCCTCATCTCGTCCAAGATGAAGTGCACGCACGCGCTCGACATGTTTCCGTAGTCGCTCAGCACTTGCCTTGTCGCCCTCAGTTTCTTGGGATCCAGATTCAACTTCGCCTCCACCTGATCCAGAATGGCCGGTCCTCCGGGATGGGCGATCCAGAATAATTGGTTCCAGTCCGAGATTCCGAACTGCTGGAATGCCTCAACCAGACTCTTTTCGATATTCTTGGAGATAAGCCCTGGAACGTCCTTGAGAAGGTGGAAGGTAAGTCCGACCTCTCTCAAGTGCCCGTCGATTGCTCCGTCGCTGTCGGGAAGAATTGTCTGTGCGGTCCACATCAGCTCGAAACACGGCTTCTCCACCTCAGGAACGGGATCAGCTCCAACGATGAGGGCGGCCGCACCGTCGCCGAAGAGAGCTTGGCCGACCATACTGTCGAGGTGAGTGTCGGACGGGCCACGGAAAGTAACAGCCGTGATTTCACTGCAGACGACCAGAACCCGAGCTCCGCGATTGTTCTCAGCCAGATCTTTAGCAACGCGGAGAACGGTGCCTCCAGCGAAGCAGCCCTGTTGGTACATCATGACTCTCTTAACGCTGGGGCGGAGGCCAAGAAGCTTTGTCAGCTGATAGTCGGCTCCGGGCATGTCGACTCCACTGGTAGTGCAGAAAATGACATGAGTGATTTTCGACTTCGGCTGACCCCATTCTTTGATTGCCTTGGCAGCCGCTTCTTTTCCAAGCCTGGGCACCTCCACCACAACCATGTCCTGCCTTGCGTCCAGCGATGGCGCCATGTACTCGCAGACGTTGGGATTCTCCTGGAGAATCTCCTCCGTTAAGTACATGTATCTCTTCTTTATTGCCGACTTGTCGCCTGCAACACACGAGATCATCGTTACTATAGGCATATAAACATTTTAAATCCGCAATCGTCGTGTTATGTGTTATGAAATATTAGGTAAAATCCAGATTCAAAATTGTTAATCACCGTATTATGAAATATGATGTAAAATCAAAATTCAAATCACAGTGAATCATTGTTATCAGAAAAAGTTAGATGCAAAACTTACACATTCTCCTGAATTTCTCCTTGAGCTCTGTCATATGCTCGCTGTTGGTGATTTTGAAATAGTAATCAGGATAACTGCTCTGGTCAACCGCATTGGGGGGAGTGGCAGTGCCAATAGCGAGGATGGTGGCTGGGCCATCTGCCCTCTGCGCCTTCCTGAATGCCTCCAAATCCTTCATCATTCCTGCAGCCATAATGTTTTTATGACTTTTGCTACTTACTGCTCGGCAGCCACGCAGAGCAGCACAGAATCTAATGGGATGAGTTAGGCGAAGAGGAGCAGAGCAGAGCCTGAGGAATTAAGTCTTCCCCTCCCTATGTTTATATGAACGACTCTGGAGGTAGATTGCCTGTGGTTAGATTGGACGCACGTGCTCAGCGCGACTGAAAACCAGAATTAAGGAAACTAATGGTCGTCAGCGACGGGCAGATTGCAATTTGCTTCCTGCCAACAACTGGTCAATGCACAACAAACGTAGAGTTCGTTAGAGTAAGTAATCGCGTGACCCTAGATTCTTGTTGTTTAGACTCGGGAATTTGACGTCCCACACCACACCACGTTTTTTCGTTGTCAGGTGTATTTGATTCTCCTGAATAATTTTAAAACGTGTTTTAGTAGTGAAAAAAAATTACAAATTAGCCTTAAAAAAACATGGAAATTTCTGCAAGATTATGATAAAATTGGGTATAATTTTTTATAATCATCAAATTTCAAGATTTTGGGTACCCAAAAGTTAACTTCAAATTTGGTTACCCAAAAGTTAACTTCAGAATTTTAGGTATCCTGAAAGATAATTTCAAAATTTTGAATGTCCTAATTTTGGATACCCTGAAAGATAATTTCAAAATTTTGAATATCCTAAAAATTCCGCGTAGTATTTCCACTATTAAAAAACTAATTCAAACATATTATTTTACCCAATCCCAGCAAAAACACTAAAATTTGGAAATATAGATTTGACAGGCAGATATAGGTACATGCCCTCAAATTTCTGTAATTCCGCGTAGTATTTCCACTATTAAAAAACTAATTCAAACATATTATTTTACCCAATCCCAGCAAAAACACTAAAATTTGGAAATATAGATTTGACAGGCAGATATAGGTACATGCCCTCAAATTTCTGTAAACCCCATAGGGTGTTTAAAAGTTATAATATTGTTACTTTTACTGTTAAATGTTTATAATTAATTTATATATTCAAAAGTTTTTAAACATTATATGATTTGTTTTCTCCGCAACCTCTAATCGCGAACATGAATTTTGTCCAGTTATATATTATAAAATGTTGAAAGAGGAAATTAAGTTCTGAGTTTTTGTCTTATTAAATTGTTATACGAATCAAATTTTTTCAATCTACATAAATATCAAATCTAGAATGTTATTCATAAATTATAATTAAAAAAAAAACATCATCAGAGGAAAACACTGATGTAACTTTTGCAAACAAACAAACACTATTTTTAAAAATACAATGTGAATTTTATATTATATACTCTTACATGTGTAAAAAATGTTTTATAAATTTATAAAACAAAAGAGGAATAAAGAAACATGAATTAAATTTGATTTGAAACACAATAAAGATGATAACATTTAGCTGGGAAATTTTAACATAGATTTAAATAACTTCTTAATAAAAATGAGTATTGAATTCCATTTAATGTTAGGGTGGTGGTGGGGTGTTTTGAAGATTTATTGAGATTTTATGTGAAGTTAAAATTTGTATTAAAATATTTAATTGAATATTATTTAATGTATATTAGGGAGATGTTGTCATATTATGTAACGTTATATTAAAAAATATTAAAAAAATATGAGGGAGATGTTGTCACCTAATGTAACGTTACATTAAAAAAATATTAAAAAAAATATGAAGAACTTAAAGTTACATTAAAACAAAAATATGAGGGAGATGGGAGATGTTGTCGTAATGTGATGTTAAAAAAAATATATGTGTAGGCTAATATATATTGTATATGCTGAAGATATGTGTAAGGTTACTTTAAAATTAAAAATAAAAATGAATTAAAATAAAAAAATGTGTTTGCTAATATTAACAAACTCAATTTTGAAAATGATATATATACAATTTAAAAAGAGATCGGTTAACTTATTCATTGATTAACAAAGAAAATTAGGTAAAGGAAGCGGAGGATTCAATTGGGCATATCCTGTAATAATAATGAGATAAATTTCCTCGCATTTAGGTTTTCCGTTCTGTAATAATAACGAGGTAAATTTCCTAGCATTTAGGGTTTCCGTTGTGTGATTCCTTTAATAATAATAACTTAGTAAATTTATATTTCACGACGTTCAGGTTTTGGTTGTATTATTTCCTTAAGAATAATAATCAGGTAAATTTATATTTCGTTGCATTCAGGTTTTCGATTGTAGGAAGGTAAACTCATTATAATGGAACCTGCTCAATAAAATTAGTAGGAGTGAGGGGAAATCGGGGAAATATCGAGTATAATGTAATATTTAGGGTGGGGTCTGAAATATTAGGTAAAATTTAATAATATTACATTTTAATTAGTATTTCTCCCCACCCCTGGCCACTATTTATTAGGTGGGGGTGGTTATAAATATTGGGCAACATATAATATTGTAATATTATATTTTATGTAATCAATATATTTGTATCACTTAATATATATGTATTCCATTTATAAAACTTAATATTTACAATATGACAAGATTTTTAATCATGAATATTTACCATGGATATTATTAACTTCTAAGTGGGTTTTTATACAATACCGTGGGCCAATACCCACAAGAGAAAGAAAGAGAGGGAGAGGAGGGAAGAAAATTATAATAGCATGAGCTACTACCATGATTTATCAATACCAATACCATGGGCCATCTAGACTTACCATGGGCCATCTAGACTTTTGATTAGTATGTTATGGATCTAGGCTTTTAATCGTTACAATACCATGGGCCAATACCATGGCTTATCAATACTACATGCCCAAAAACAATAACTTATTTCAAAATAAAAATATTTTACAAATATTTTATTTTAATTTAACTTTATAACATTTTTAATTAAATCTAAGAGCAAAAAGGTTATAATTACTTCTGAGGCATATCTAAACCCTCCATCTTTCACTACTACTAACAATATTTTTCACAGATATTAAATGGAGGTTTTAATAAATTAAAATATGAGAATACTTTTATATATACATATGGAATTTATTAATATAAATAATTTATAAAGAACTAGGATAGATGCATCTTAGCCAATGATCCAAGCCAACTGATAAAGCAAAGTGATTAACAATGAGAGAGGAAAGATAGTGGGTGATTCTTTTAATCTTTTTATTATTGTATTTTCTTTAACATGATTGATCCAAAATATAGGTTTAATATTTTACCACCAATTATGTTTTTCATTAATTTAAATACTTTCTTAAATACAATACAATGGAATCATATTTAAGAAAGAGAGTGAGATGGAAGGGGGAATAGAGTGTGGGAGAGAGACACAATGAGAGAGAGAAAGGAAGAGAGAGGAGAGGGAGAGAGGGAGGGAGAGAGACGGATTTGGAGGGGGAAAGAGAGGGAGTGACAAGGGAGAGATGAAGATGGAATGAGGGAGAGAGGAGACGAGGGAAGAGAGAGAAAAGGAGAGGATAAATATAGGGAACGAAGGGGAAGAGAGAGATAGGGAGACATATATATGGAGGAGGGACAGAGGGGGAGAGAGAGAAAGAGAGACGGAGGGAGATAGTGACAGAGTTGGAGGGTGGGGAGAGAGTGTGTGTATGATGGGGGCAGAGACAAAGGGAGGTGGGAGAGAAGGGGAGGGAGAGGAAGGAAAAAGAGTGTTGAGATTGCAACAAGATGATGGAGCTTAGTGAAAAGAGTCGCCTTCACTAAGTGGGCCCGCAGGCTATTTTTGGCGCAAGTCTAGTTTTAGACTATGTCTATTTTTAGACATATGGATCATGTCTATGGATTGCAGGTTGCTGTTTATGGATGACTGATCAAGTTGGGAAAAAATAGATGGACTTCTATTTTTGATGAAAGTGTGAGTGATCACAGTGTGAGTGATCAAGTCTATTTTTACACTGGCTGTCAAAAATAGAAAAGTCAAATATTATTATCTCACAATAATATTTGGACTATAAACTTAATCTTATTCTCTTGGAGCACTTCAGTTTGAGCTACAGAGGTGGCACATGCAGCTGTCAGAAGGAAATACGCTTTTCTTATGAGTCAGTTGATTTGTTGCATGCATGACTTCAGTTAGAACTCAATCAGTTGAGTTTGGTGGAGTTGATTGTGGAGTTGATGGAGTTGTGTTCAGTTTAGCTTTGTTAAACTGTTTGTATTTAGTTTAACTGGCAAATAGACTAGAGATGAGTTGGGTGAATTAGTTATTAATTAATTCACAAGTTATTAACTCATAATACAACTAATGAATACATCAGTTAACTCAGTTGCATGTCAGTGCATGTTCAGTTCAACGGGGACAGGTGGTAGAGAATTAGATTGCTATCAGTTGTGACTATAGTTGTGCACCAGATCTTGCACAATCAAGGGATTGAGTATGCCAATGAGTTTGCCCACGTATTTTCCCACATTTTAGCTTATGCTCACGTCCAAAAAGCGTGAGTGACTATTTTGCAGGTGAAAAACGAGTTTGGTGAGCCATTCTCATCAGTTCTTGAGCAGGTATTGAGAAGTGGAGGCAGGCAAGCAGTGGAAGAGATTTGAGATCAGAATGTGCTGTATATGTCGAACAGAGAGGGAACGATGAACTTGTGAGAAGTATTATGCTAGGTAATGTTACATGACTCAATCATTTAATATACAGATAGTTGGGGTTTTTAGCGAGATGCTTTCCCCGGGATACATACTGTGTTAATGTGTGAATGCTCTTGATGTTTTATTGTTTTTGATGCTGCTATATTGATGATCAACGTAGAGGAGCTTATGTATTGTGTATGTTTTCCGCAATAGTACATGATCAGGATAATCCATGTTGAATATGTGTTAAATTATTCAAAATTTCTACA
>APFE031312252.1:74283-98053 GCA_000404065.3 Pinus taeda | reverse complement strand
CTATATATAGAAAGGAGGTTTTTTCATTTGTATCATCCAAGAATTTTTCATTTATGTAATGTAAAGGAGGTTTCCCCCACAAAGAGGCTGAATTCTAAGGTGTTGATCTATCTTTTCTATCTTTTCTTGAGCTGGTTCATAAAAAAATGACAGAGGAAGCAATCAGTAAGTAAACTAATCAACAATACATTCTTGTTACTTTTCCACCTTCCCCTCTTAAAGAAAAACAAAATTCCATTTATGAAATAGATAGAAAGAACAAGATTGCACCATCGAATTCTATTATTATGCTACTTGAACAAGATTGAAAGGAAACAATTACAGGCAGAATTGAAATGAAACAACTACAGGAAATCAACCTAAAATACAAACACTGCTAAAATAAATAATGAAACTAAATTGAACAGTAAAAAAAATAACAAAATAAAAACCTCTTTCATTGCAGGGGGCCTCTGCAACTGATTGAGTTGAGCTGCTAACTAGCGGAAGATACTCTTTCAAATGATCACTTGGTCAAACACGACTTCATATCATTAACAGGAAAATAAGTTTCAAAATTATAGAGCAGTAAGTCTAAGCTTAACACATGAAGCAATTCGAACTCCTTCTCAGTTCTTTACAATTGATATTTAAAGTAAAACTCCTAACTGTCTTTTGAGAGAATTGAGCTACAGGTGGTCCACGTATTACAACAGATCTGTGTGAATGGGTGATCAACTACAGGTGACTTTAAGTCAGCAAGGTAGTTGTGTGAAAATGTTATCACCGGTGGCTGGTTAAAGTAAATGCTACAACAAAAGCTGTCGAATTTATTAATTAGCCACGAAGAATGGACACAAAGTCCTATTGCTCCTTGGTTTCCTCGTTTGACTCCACCTTTGATTGTGGTCTTGAGCTGGCTTCTTTGGTGATTTGGGCTGGTTGACTAGGATAAGATCTATGTCGTGACCATTCCAGAGATTCCCATGTGGCTGGTTTTCTCATTTGACGCTTGTAACCTGTTCAACCATGGAAGTAGCTATGAAACACACGGTTAGCTACAGAATGGGCTATGTTCCATAGCTAAATTGCAAAAAGCTTATTTCAAATAGAAAAAACATAAAAGTATAACATGCTAAACTTTTAATGTCTTCCTTGAGATAAAATCTATCATTTATCAGTGATGAGGATCTATCTTTTATTGAGAAACAAGAGAAAGAAGTGAGAAAAGTTGTAACGGGGAGAGTAATTCTGAGAGCCAACATACCTCCACTACAAAATCATTGCATGCCCCCATGCAATTTTTCCAGAACTATGAACTCTTCTTTCCTATTGCATTTGCTCAGATACCTTCGCCAGTACATCTAACTTTGTTCTCTTGCTCCTCTTTGAAGTGACAACCATCCTTGGTTTCTTCATGAGAAGTTTGTATTTAAGGTTGATCACTGTCTTATTCAAGTTTCTATTCTTCCTCTTCAACTTCTATTTTTCTTGTACCATAGACCTAGGTGCAGTATTGTATTGTCATGAATGGATTTATATTTCCTTTCTTAGTATGCCTGTTCAATATCTCCAACTCATAGATTTCTTTTTTGAGCGAGTCAGTGAGGTTCTTATGGATTGACAGGTTGTTCTGGATTGGCTGAGGAACGTGGATCCCTTGAGGCATTTTTCTTTTCTAGTGATTCTATGTAATCATAAATTTGTTGTTGTATTGGATCTATGCCTGGGGATCCTCTGTTGGGTCTGCCTTCAAAATACTGTCTAGGAGAGTTTTGAGGACTGTATGTAAATGGAATATTTTCAGGAGACAATAATGGGGTTTCTCAATCCAGATTGATGAACTATGTTTCCTTTGATGATACATTCTTTACCATTCCTCTAAGCCTAGAGCTCCTTCTAAGTTGTAGGGGTTTTATGTTCTCCTCCTTTGCACCCTTTTTCTCTTTTCCTATCTTTTCCTTCCCCTTGATTTGTGTCCTAATATCTGTCAATTTTTCAGAGATTGGTTGTTCATCATCTTGTTGTAATGAAGATTCAGGTGTGTTCTCAGTAATTCCACCAACTTTCTATTTTATCTTCTTCCTCTACTTGATTTGCTTTCTGATCTCTGTTAATTTTTCAGAGATTGGTTCTTCTTCATCATTTTTCTGTACTGAAGGCTCAGGGTTTCTTTGAATGGTGAGATTAGTCTTCTTTCTCCTACTCTTTCTGACACTATCTTTTTCAGGAGATTCTGGTGCCTCTTGGAAATGGTTTCTTATCAAAAAAAATTCCCAAGTGTCCCCTATTTTCTTCAGATGATATTCAACCAGTATTTTGACCAACCCGTGATGGTACATGGTTGTTTCCATAAATTCTATTTTCTTCTGTACATTTGAAGCCATTCTCCTTACACTGTTTAGAAGGAAGAAAGGGAGGTTGATGTTTCCATTGTCTAGAAAGTTCATCAAATAAATGTATATGATAAACATACATAGATCTGAATCTTCCCTCACAGGTAATAAATTTTTGTAATATCAAAAGCATGCTTCTCCATTTATTTTGAGTGCTGAAATAGGGATTTCTTTCCTAAACACAGTGACATCCATACCTGGGTTCCTGAGGAATACCTTCCACGATTCATTATGAAATTCTTTGTTTTTGAACCACCTCTCACCAAGGCTTGGCAGTTCCGTGGCCTCTGCTATGTAAGATTCTGTTATTGCAAAATTGATGTTCCCAATCTCCTCTTCTCTACCATCAAATGATCTAGCGAAGGATTTCGTGATCTCCTTGTGAAATCCATCAAAATTTTCAATGAACTTGAGCCATCCAATCTTCTGTAGCATCTCCTTGAGTTGGGGGTACCCTTCCATAAATTTTTCCCCTAAGAGCTCTACCCTAACAATGAATCCCATGGTCTATGTTTTGTAGAATTTACTAACCTCATAATTACTCTCAGGATCGGAGAAAATGGACTGTCTGCAGCTATGGTTATAAAGAACTATGAGGTTGCATGAAATAAGTAGAAGGTGAGGGTTTGAAGAGATGTGAATATGTTGGTTATATCGTGGTTGTGACCGTTAACATATGGAGTTATTAGGGATTGTTTAAGCACAGGGTATGGAGAACGTAGTGGAGGTATGGTATGATGAAATCATTATAGACCGTTAGGTATTGAATGTGGAAGATGTGGCAGAGATGTGGTATCATGAAGTGGCAGTCAAACCAAATGATAACTTGTTAAGGAGACATATGATCATTCACATTATACATAAATTATGTTTATAACTTGCTGTTTGAAATAAATTTGCATTTTTACCTTGGAACTTAACCTTTTGCTTGATGATTCTTTTGGTGTTGATCCGTAGTTATTTTGAGAATGGTTGAACTCCAAAACTTGATTCTTCAATTTTCCTGCATTCATGATTTATTTGTGAGCTGTACAATTGTGCCAGTGCTAATGAGTAAGTTGTAGCTGCAGAATCAGATTAGTTGCAGAATAGAATCAGCTGCAGAACATGAAAAAGAAAGTGAAATATGGCTTATGGATCATGAAATGGAAATGGCTATGTAAGTGAAATGAAATGAGATGTAAGACAATATGATAAATGAAATGGAAAAAATGGAATGAAAATTGTAAAAGGAAAATTGAAATTTTTTTATTGATGAAGTATGACAATGAAGTGAAACTGCAGAAAAAAAACGGAGTGAGGTGTGATGAGATGATGAATTTGCAGAATCTAAAACTGCAGAGTGACTGTAGCTTTTTATCACTACTTATTACATAAAGAAAATGGAAAATATAGGGTGTCAGAAACTTTTGATTTTCACCCTGTATTTTCTGTATAAGTATGCCAATCAATGATTGGTTTTCAACCTTATACAATTTTTTATTTTTTTTAGGAAACATAAAGACTAAGTTAGTGGAGAAGAAGAATTCTTCTTCACTAGCTTCATTTCAGAATTGTCTTGGAAAATCTTAATGAACTCCTCTTTTGAAATTGGTTTTTGATATATCTTTAATCTATGACCATTCACAAGAAGAGGTGTTTTACTTTCATCTATTTTTCTTATCCTCACTGCTCCATTACTAAATAATTTTTCAATCTCATATGCCCCAAGCCAATGGGTTTGAAACTTCCCTTGAAAATCCTTGAAATTTGAATCAAATAACAACACCCAATCTCCCACTTGAAACCTATTGTCCTTCATATATTTGTCATGCCATTTAGCCCTCTATTGTTGGACTATACCAGTCCTTTGAACTGCCTCTTGTCTGATTTCATCAAGTTCATTTAATTGCTCCAGCTTATGCTTTTGTGCCTCTGATAAATCTAGTCCCAGTTGCACTGCCATCTTGAAAGTTATGATTTGGAACTCTATAGGGAACAAGACTTGTTTCCAATAAACAAGTTCATATGGTGTATGTCTCGTTGTGTTCCTCCATGTAGTTCTATAGGCCCATAAGGCTTCAAGAAGCCTTTCTTCCCAATCTCTTCTATGTAGATGTACAGTCTTGGTGAGGATTCCTTTAATCACTTTATTTATAGATTCCACTTGACCATTTGCTTGTGGATGATAAGGAGTAGATTTCTGATGTTTGATATTGTATTCTTCCACAAGCCCTTCCACCAAGTTAGATGTAAATTGAGAGCCCTGATTTGTCACGATTTCTCTTGGAACACCAAAGCGAGTAAAGATGTCCTCAAAAAGGAAATTAACTACACATTTTTCATTAGCAAAGGGTAATGCTTTGGCCTCTACCCATTTAGTGACATAATCAGTGCATACCAATATATACTTTTTCTGCTTAGATGGAGGATTAATTGGCCCAACAAAATATAAGGCCCACTTTTAAAAAGGTTCGATGAGTACCTAAGTTTGTAATGGCATTTCATTTGAGGGAGCAGGTTTCCCTACCCTTTTTGGCAGCTGTCACATCTCCTGACATATTCTTTAGCATCTTTGAAAATGGATGGCCAATAATATCCTACAGAAAGGATTTTATAGGTTGTCCTCTTGTCAACAAAGTGCCCACCACATGGCTCATCATGACATGCCTTAAGAATCTTGGGCATTTCATCTTCCCTGACACACCTTCTGATCATAAGATCTGGGCTTGTTTTATACAATTCGTTAGCGATCCATGAATATCTTGAACTTACCTGAATAATTTTTCTTTTTTTCTCTAGGAAACAAATGTGAAGGTAACTTCCCTGTGACTAAATAGTTAGCAATATCTGCAAAACAAGGAGTTTGGGTAGTTACTGCAAAAAGATATTCATTAGGAAACTTATCTTCAACCGGAGAATCTTCTTTGATATTCTGAATCCTGGACAAGAAATCAACAACTGTGTTTTGCTTTCCAGGCCAATCTAGCACAGTAATGTTGAATTCTTGTCAGAGTAAAAGCCATCTTGTAACTCTGCCATTAGTAATAGGTTTATTCATCAAATATCTAATTGCAGAGTGATCTGTATGAACAAAGGTTTCATAGCTTGTTATATAGTGTCTGAACTTGTTAATTGCATGAACAATAGCTAAAAATTCCTTTTCAGTCATAACATAATTTAACTCAGTGGGAGTCAAATTCTTACTTGTATAGTAAATGGCATAAGGAATCAAATCTTTTTGTCCCAATACAGCTCCTAGAGCTGTATCTGAAGCATCTGTAGAAATATGGAAAGGAAGTTTCCAATTTGGACCTCTTAAAATGGGTGCTTCAAAAATTTTTGTTTTTAAGGTTTCAAATGCCAATTAGCAATCAGAATTCCAATTGAATTCACAGTCTTTCGTAAGCAATTTGAAGAGTGGGGATACTATTTTAATGAAATTTTCTATAAACCTTCTATAGTATCCTATAAATCCTAGAAAACTTCTAACATCCTTTTGGAAATTTGGAATTGATAATTTAGAGATGACTTCATCTTTAGATTTGTCAAATTTAATCCCATCTCCTGAAATGTGATGTCCTAAAACAATACCTTCTGTAAACATCATAAAACATTTTTCATGGCTTAGTGAAATGTTTGTTTCTTTACATCTTTTAAGAACTTTTTCCAAATTTTCCAAAGCTTCTTCAAATGTATTCCCATAGACTAAAAAATCATCCATATATACCTCTACAAAATCATGTATTAGATCATAAAAAATACCTAGTACTGCTCTTTGGAATGTTGCAGGTGCATTACATAACCCAAAAGGAAGTATTTAGTAGGCATAAGTTCCCCATGGACAAGTAAATGTGGTCTTATCCTGATCTTCAATTGCTACCTGAATTTGATTATAACTACTAAAACCATCCAAGAATGAAAAATACTTCTTACCTGCTACTTGTATCTAACACTTGATCTATAAAAGGCAAAGGAAAATGATCTTTAAGGGTTGCTTTATTCAATTCTCGGTAATCAATGCACGCACTCCATTTACCATTATTTTTAGGCACAATTACCAAAGGAGAAACCATTGGCTATCTGAAATTGGGTAAATGAAGTTTACATTCAGTAATTTTTGGAGCTCTTCCTTCACAATCTCTCTAAGATTTGGATTTATCCTTCTCTGAGATTGCCTGATAGGTCTACAATTTTCCTCAATATAGATGTGATGGATACAAGTCTTAGGATTAATGCCTTTCATGTCAGTGTAATCCCATGCAAATGCAACAAAATATTTTTGTAATGTTTTGATTATCTCTTCTTATTGTAGTTTTCTCCAAGTTTTTTTTTTTATGTTCAATGTTCTACCTAGAAAAATTTCAATTGTAGAGCTACCAAACTCTTCCATAGAATAGAGAGACATCTGCCTAGATGACAAATATTCAACATTAGATTTTTCTTGAAATTGCTCATGGTCATATTCTGAAGACGATTCAAAATTTTCTAATGTATTTAAAATTTGACTATCTTCACTAATTTCTGAAATAGTAAAGAGAGGTTGAATATCATCTTCATCATCAATCCATTCTTTGTCATCTATTTCTATGATTGCTTTTGTTGGAGGATATAAAGTAAATTTTTTTGTTGAATTACCATCAGAAATATACATGTCACCAGATCTATAGCTAATAAAAGCATCAAATGTGGCCAGCCAAGGTCTTCCTAATATGAGTGGATGCCCTCCTAGATTGTTCTTGGGAGTTAAGATCATGAAATCAATAGGGTATTACCAAGAATCTAAGGATACTGAAATACCTTCTAACACACCATCTGGTTTGATTACTGATCTATCTACTAGTTGTAGTAAGGTAGGTGTGTAGAGAAGATTAGGAAGCTTAAGCTGCTCCATAGTTTGTTTACTCATGATGTTTATTGTTGCCCCTAAGTCAATCAATGTATTTGGAATTTCAACTCCATTGATATGTGTTTTCACAATTGGACTACCTAGATCCACATATTTTTGTATGGCAATTTTTCCCATCATTATGTTTGCTATTTTTCCTACCAGATGAATTCTTTTTGTTTCTTTTGCTTTTCTTCCCCTTTTTTTATGCTCAACTCCTTTATTGTTTTGGCTAGAATTGGAATTCTCTAATGGCTTGTAGAAAAGGGATTTTGATGCAGACATTCTTCAATTCATTTAGAAAATCATAGTTGGGCAACAAGATCTGTTTTTATACCCCTCTATCAATTTGTAATCTTCAGGAAAGGGAGGTGTAGAAGTAGATGCTAGTTTCTCAATGATAGGAGTTGTGTTCACTGATTCTTTTTGTTTTTGTTTTTCGATGTTTTGGTTTTGGAGGGATGTTCCCTCAAAACGTTTATTGACTTTTAGAGAATCTTCCTCATAACTGTCTTATTCCTGAATAACTACAGAAGGTCTTTCCTTTTCTAATATCTTACTAGATCTCAGTTGAACATCAATAAGATCTAGAGGGGTGATCATATAAGTTGGAAATTGTTGTCCTTCTACCATGTAAGCATTCTGAGGATTTTTATTGTTAGGGTTTGGTAATGGTTGGGCAGGTAATTAATTTGTTTCTGCTAAAATGGTAGTAAGAGTTGAGGACTTTCGTTTTGTTGCGGATTTTGTTGTGGAATTTGTTGTGGAAATGGTAATGAAAGTTGAGGGTTTTGATTTTGAAGTTGTGGCTGCTGATTTTGTTGTGGAATGTGTGGGGAAGGATAATTATGATATTGTGGAGGATATTGGTAATATTGAAAAAATCTCCCATAAGGATTTTTTACTCCTTGTGCCCAAGGTTGAGATTGAGATTGAGGTTTAGGCCAAGGTTGTTGCCAAGAACTCCAATTTGGTGGGGGCTAAAGATACATTTGATTGTTAAATCCCTGATTTTGTGGCCCCTGCCAAGGTCTTCTAGGAACAAAACAAAGCAGTTCTACAAAATTTGGGATTTTTTCCTCTTGAAAGACAACTTTAAGACCTAAGATTGAAGGACAACCATTGGTATCATGGCTTTTTGAGAAAATCATACAAGTTTCTACAATTTTTGCATCTAAAGGGCATTCCCTCAGAGCATGTTTTTTTCTACATTTTGGACAAAAAATGGCTAAAGCATCAGCCTCGGTTTTGTGCTTTTTTTGTATTTTAAGGGTGTCTAATTGCTCACTAAGACTCCCTGGAATGTCAATTTTAAATTCATCAAGCATATTAGCAATTTCTACCCTACCTACAGATCCAGTTGCAGATTTGTTTACTCTAATAAGAGAAGGATCTCTTGGCCCTTTTCCAGTTTTAGATTTCCCTCTTGAGAGATGAACACACAATTCTCCTATATCATTTAATGGAAGTTAAGAGATATCTTCCTTCCCCATCATGTTAAGGATATCTATCCACTCATCTCTAATGGCCTTTAATAAAATAGATTTCAAGGTTTCTTCATCTAAATTGTTCATTTTTGCTCTTTATAAATTATAGTTGAGCCTCTCAATCAAATCTTCTAAGTTTTCATCCTCTCTTTGCATCATTTTGAACACTTCAACTTTGTGATTGGTAGGCATGCAATAATCCAAATACCTATCCAAAAATGGTTTTTTCATGTCATTCCATGTCCTAATGGATTGATTGACTAACCCCATGAACCACTTCAAAGCATCTCCTTTCAGTGTTGAAGGAAACAATTTAAGCTTTTGAGAGTCTTGTAGATAGTCATAAGTTCCGCACAAGACTTCAAACTCAAATAAGAATGTTTCAGGATCCTCACTTTTCAACCCATAGAAGTTTGAGAGGACAGAAGGTGAGATATTTTTCATTGTGGCATTTGTTTCCTCATCCACTATAGGGATTGCAAAAGAATTATCTATTTCCCTATTTCCTCTACCTCCTCCATTATTTCCTCTACCTTCTCCATTATTTCCTCTACCTATTCCTCTACCCCCTCCTCCAAATAATGTGAATTCTCCATCTTGTTCTTCTTCTGCCATTATAGTTTCTTCAGGGCCAGTATAGGGTTCAACCTGCAAGGTTACTTTCTCCTCTTTTGGATCTTCTATTAATGGGATATGGGAGAGAGGTTCTACTTCTTCTTCCTCACCAGGTATTCCTAATTCTTTGACTAGAATGTGTTCTTCTGTGGAGGTGAAAAAGGCTATCCCTGCTGTTGGAGATTCAATATTTTTCTCCCCTAGGACTGACTTGGTAGATGAAGTAGGAGATTCTTTTGATTGTATTTCTGCCCTTGGAATTTTAGGAGTCCTATGGTTGGGAGTATGAGTTTGGGATGGAGTTATATATTTTCTTGTTCTTGGTGGAGTAGGTGGTGTTTTAGGAATTGAACTTTTTCCCCTAGCTATAAATCTACCCCTAGAGTCTCTTTCTCTATGCATGTCATTTTTTTTTTGAATGTAAGAGATAAGGCTACCTAGTTACACTTCCCCGACAACAACACCAAAATGTCTAGTCAATTTAGTGTCCTAAATTGCTCTACATAAATTATCAATCCGGGTATCGTAAGCTGATGAAGTGTAGTGCACTGTTTGTGCTAAGTAACCCTTCTTACTTCGTTGTTTTTATATGTTTTTATATTGTTTTGTTTTGGGGGATTTCCTTAATTCCTAATGATGTACAGTCTGAATTATGAGGAAACTGAGTCAAATTTCTTCAAAGGTGAACTAATCAAAATCTAAGTTAAAGGAAGGAAAAACAGAGTATCTATCCTATTTTGTCTTCTATTCCTAAGTCAAAAATTAAGACGTGAATTTGTAAGGAAAATTGAAATGATTACAGAGAATGAAACTCACTAAAGCACTTTTAGTTGTCGAAGCCTCCAATTTTGGAAAGATAACTTTCTTGAGATGGCAAACAAACAACTTATTGTACTTTACAATTTAAAGAACTAAATCAAATATACAGGGAGAAACTAAGTGATTACAATCCTGTGTGAAATGAATATTTAATCATTTAGTCTAGGATAGATATCAGCTTGAAATGGTGACAAAAAAAAAACATTTATCCACACAGTGTATTAGCAATCTGAACTAGAAAGTAAATAAGAGAGGAAGCAATTAGTAAGTAAACTAATCAACAATGCATTATTGTTACTTTTCCACCTCACCTTATTAAAGCAAAACAAGTTTCCATTTTTAAAACAGATAGAAAGAACAAGATTGCACCATCGAATTCTAACATTATTCTGCTTGAACAAGATTCAAAGGAAACAATGACAGGTAGAATTGAAATGAAACAACTACAGGAAATCAACCTAAACTACAAACACTGCTAAAATAAATAATGAAACTAAATTGAACAGTAAACAAAATAACAAAAGAAAAACCTCTTTTAGTGTAGGGGCCCTCTACAACTAATTGAGTTGAGCTGCTAACTAGCTAAAGATACTCTTTCAAATGATCACTTGGTCAAAAACGGCTTCATATCATTAACAGGAAAATAAGTTTCAAAATTACAAAGCAGTAAGTCTGAGCTTAACACATGAAGAAATTCAACTCCTTCTCAGTTCTTTACAACTGATATTTAAAGAAAAACTCCTAACAATCTTTTGAGAGAATTTAGCTATAGGTGGTCCACGTATTACAGCAGTTCTGTGTGAATGGGTGATCAGCTACAGGTGACTTTAAGTCAACAAGGTAGTTGCGTGAAACTGTTATCACTGTGGCTAGTTCAAGTAAATGCTACAACCAAAGCTGTCGAATTTATTAATTAGCCATGAAGAATGGACACAGAGTTCTATTCCTCCTGGGTTTCCTAATTTGACTCCACCTTTGACTGTGGTCTTGAGCTGGCTTCTTTGTCGATTTGGGCTGGTTGACTAGGACAAGATTCATGTCGTGACCATTTCAGAGATGCCCATGTGGTCGGTTTTCTCGTTTGACACCTGTAACATGTTCAACCATGGAAGTAGCTATGGAACACATAGTTAGCTACAGAATGGGCTATGTTCCGTAGCTAAATTGCAAAAAACTTATTTCAAATAGAAAAAAAATAAAAGTATAACATGTTAATCATTTACTGTCTTCCTTGAGATAAAATCTATCATTTATCAGTGATGGGGATCTATGTTTTATGGAAAAACAAGAGCAAGAAGTGAGAAAAGTTGTAAAGGGGAGAGTAATTCTGAGAGCCAACAATAACCCAACTTTAGGTTACTAAGAACCAATATCATGACCAGCTTCCTAGTCCATTGGGCTATGAAGTCTAAAATTTACCAGATTATATTTATAAATGGTATATCATATGTACATTTTAATACAAGAATATAATAGAATATATCAAGTGAAGAAATGGTTGTCAGGCTTCCCATTCACAGGGAAGTTGAGTAGATGATGATCCATCCCTTTAAGGATATACAAGGTGCATCCATTTATTTTGTGAATGATGTAATTTCTGATCCATAATGCATCAAACTTATTATGCATTTATGGCTCCTCTTTTCCCTTATTGCAAAGAAACACAAGTTGTCCCTTTGAAAAACTCTTACTAGTGGTACCTTTGTTTAAATTATTGGTGATAGTGTGTTGTCTTCTCTAAATATTCTTGAGGGCCTCTTGCCTTTTTTCTTCGAATTCCATTAATTGACGTATTATATTTTGAATTGGAGAAGAATGATTATTGTCTAGGTTGGTTTATGAAGACATGGAATTTATGTCCATATGTATAGATAATATTGCATCCTTTCCATATACTAAGTAAAATGGGGATTTTCTCATACTTTTCCTCAAAGTCTATTAGAACGTAATGCATTCACCAAATTATTGTGTCAATTATTCTAATTCTCATCATTTGTGTTATTTAGAATATTAACAAGAATTTTCCTAGTTTCTTCTACCATGCCATTTCTTTGTGGATGATATTTTTAATATTGTCCCATGAATATTCCATATTTTCCATAGAACTAGGTAATTTGGGATTTGATGAAGATGGAACCATTATTAATGATAAATTCTCTCATACCCAATATCGTGCCAAAATATTTCTTTCCACAAAAAGAATCAACTCATTAGACCTTGCTCTCTTCAGTGTTATTGATTCTAGCCATTTGGTGAAAACATTGGTTGCAATTAAGATGTAAGTGTGTCCTTCACTCAAATTGGGGTTGGTAGATCCAATAATGTGAAATCCCATTGATAAAATGGTATATCAACTATAATTATTTTAAGGATCATAGCATATCTCTTCTCCTTTCTAGCAAACTTCTAACATGGGACACACTTTCTCATCAAAGAATATGAATCTTTGAAGAGGGTTGGCCAATACAATCTTGCTCTAATAATACTATTGACAATTTTGGTTGGAGGATAATATCCCCCACACACTCCTTCATGAATTTCTTTTATGATATGAGTCATTTTAGATTCAGAGACATATGTCAACGTAACCCCTTATTTACTTCTTTGGAACTAAAATCTAGAAATTAGCACATATGAATTACACTTAATTTTTAATGGCCTTCTTTATTTTCCTCTCATACTAACTAAAAATTTCCCAAACTTCAAGTAGAAAATGATATCTTTATACCATTCGGATGCAACTAAACTTCAATTCCTCCAATCCATTTACATAATCCTAATCATTTAACATATTTCAGAGGCTTTATTTCTATGTCAAACTCTTGCAAATTTTCAAGCTGATTTCCCATTTTCTCTCTCTGAGTTGCTGGCTTAACATCATATTGATGGGGGGGTAAGGCACATATACTTTGGTGTGGGAATTCAATATATAAATTCTAAAATAACCAATTTCCTTTACTAGAGAAAAAGATTGTTTCTCCAACAAAGAATATTTCAATTCATGATATTTGGACATATTTACTCATGTAAGTGATTGGATGTTATTCCTAAATAGTTCTTCTTCAAGCCAAGACAACAACAATTGTGTCATTAGATTCAAAGGTGTATAATATTATATCACTTGTGTAATAGGGGTTGACTAGGACTAGGGCTAATGTATTTGCATTTTTAGTATTGTCAAAATCTATCTGATATTCAATTGTCCAATCAAAATTTCATTCTTCTCAAGAAATTTGTTGATTTGTTTTAGTATTGAGGCATAGTATGGAACAAAGCTTCTAACAAAATTAATATTTCTAAAGAATGCTTGTGCTCCCTTGCGTGTAGTTAGTGCTTTCAATTATGTTATGACCTTAATCCTTTCAGGATCAATATATATTCCTTTTTTACTAACAATATGTCCCAACAACCTTCCTTTTGATACAACCATTAAATGTTTCCTTGGATTCAATGATATCACCTAATGTTTACATCTTTGAAAAATTGCCTCAAATGGAAGCAGTCTAAAGTTCTCAATTTGGAATAATTGGTCAAATCATCTTGATAACATGTTATGATCATTGCAATTAAATATTTGAAAGCATGATCTATGGCCCTTTGAAAACCCCCCTGCATTATTTAACCTAAAGGGAAAGTGTGTAGAAGCATATGTTCCCCATGGCGCGACAAAAGTTGTCATATGTATATCATCCTCTAATACTAGAATTTGATTATATCCTGAAAATAAATCTAACATAGACATTATCGTTGATCTTGTAATAAATTGAAGCAACCTTTCCATGTTTAGGAGAGGGTAATTATCCTTTACTGAGGCTTTGTTCAAATATTGAAAATCAATATGAATTCTAGTTGCCCTTATTTTTTTTAAACAAGGACTGAATTCAATCTCCATTCAGAATGACATATCTTGAAAATAAATTCAACTTTATCCATTTTATAAATTTTGATCTTAACCATTTTCTTGAGCTTGGGATTTATTATTCTTGTTTTTCATCTTATTGGCTTGGCATCTCCCTCTAGTCAGATTGTATGTTGGATTGGTATCTTGTCATATTGTTTTAGATCCTGAAGTCCATGCAAACTCGTCTTATGATTCTTTAAATAAAACCAATTATTTTTCAATTTATTCTTGAGAACAATATACTCCAAGGCTTAGCTATTTTGGATTTTCTATATCTCCAATATTGATTCTTGTGATTTTTTGTACATTCTTCGTAGATATCATTTTAGTGATTTGTGATTCTCCCGCTCCATCACTTTGATCAAACAATGATTCAATTGATGTTGGAATTTTATTATTAATATCACATTTTTCATCTTCTTCACCTTCAACATCAACCAATTATCAAGAAACTTGTTCCTCATTCTCAAAGATTTGTAAATATTCTTGATTATTCAAAACTAATTGGTCAGAAAAGCATCTCAACCTTAAAGGAGTCGAGTTCAAAATTTGGAACGAAAAGAGAAGCAACAACAACCAATGAATCAGAGTTATGATTTTGATCTCTTGGATCAAAATATAATGCAAATGATTTGAAATTTTCAATGAGACCCCGTACTCTTCTTTTATAAAGCTTTAACTTCCATTTTTTGGTATTATATGTTTTATTAACTTGATTAATAAATGTCTCCCATTACTTTGATTTCTCTTATTACTGTTTGATGGGCCAACACTAATCCTTTAATCATTGTCTTGTATTTTGCTTCATTATTTGTATACTCAAATTTAAAAAAAAAAAAAAAACATTTGGAATGTTTTCTCCACATAGAACTTCGAGAATAACTCCTTCTCTCAAACCACTATTTGATATATCACCATTGAAGAAAATTTTCCAAGTGTCAGGGTATACATCTTGATCACTACTGTGTACAACATCTACATCATTTAGAATGACCTACCCATGCCCATGTCCTCATATTAAATTAAACCTTCAACTTGCTTCCTTTCAAAGAAAAGAGGATTCCTTGGCTCTCAAGGTATTCTTGTTAATTGACCATCCTTACTTGGGATCATCATGCAACTCCCATCGTTCATTAGATAACCTTTGAGTGGGAAACTCCATTCCCAACCCAAAACAAGTCCATAGGAAACTAGCAAGTCGATGACAACAACTATGAAAATTATTTTAATATGAGGATTAAGTTGTATTTTTGCGTAAAGATATTTTATCTCCCCATATGAAGTTATTTTTCTAGAATCAATTATGCATATACTTTATCTAGTCTCATAATTATTAATGCGATCCAAGCCTATGGATTTCATAATGTGTAATGGCATGATGTTATTAGTAGCCTCACTATCAATCAAAGATTTGTGTAAGATGAAATGGAGAGTTTCAAAAGATATGTAAAATGGAGGCTCCTTCCTGCATGATTTTACTTGGATTAATGGATTTGTTTGTGGGTGATCCATTACAACAAATTCAACTCCTGTATTTTGTAATTCTTCACACTTAATATTTTGGGTAAGGATCTCTCTTTATTGAGGGATTTTAATGACCTCTGAAAAGGGAAATGTGATTTTCAATTTCTACAAATCATCAATTATATTTTAATTCATCTTATTGACATCTTGCGATGGTAAAAGTTTTTCTTTAGACTTACTAACTTGTGTAGTTGTTCTTTCTTGACTTGAAATTGGATAAGTCATTGTCATTTTATCCTTTGATTTATTCAGTTGAGTTCAAATTTCGACTACATTTTATTGATCCAAATATTCTTAATTTTCTTGCAAATATTTTTCCTCAAAAGAAAATATTGGATTATCCCCTGTTTCCATTTCTTCCCAGAGAGAATATTTTTCTTGGGCATCAACCTCTAACACCCCAAAAGAATCTTCTTCCTAAACTTCTTTGTCATCAGTTATTACTGCACTTGAATTTTGGTATCTAGGAAGTCTTGGACATCTTGGTGGAATATTACACAAATTATTATTCCTAGGTGGCCCAATGATCCATTATTGTTGAGGCCCTTGTCCATAATTTTTCCTTATCCAAAGAATTTCATTTTGCATCCGCTTCATTATTCTATCCAATTGAGCAATTTCAGAATCAAAATTTGAAGTGGATGCTTTGTCAAGCCTTTGAATATTTCTTATGTTTGGAGGAATGCCTCAGAAAATACCTCTTTCTATGCTAGTATCTCATATATTTTGGTATTGAGTTGGTTTCTTTCAATTTGTGATTATGAGCGAAGCCATCTCCCTTTGCATTTTCTCATAGATGATTTCTCGGTCAACCTTGTAACATGTCTTCTTCCATCTCTTTATATTTGGCCATTGCATCTCATAAAATTAATATTTATGCTAATCGTACACAATATTTAACATTTTAAAGAATAAAATTCATATAACTCCCAAATTTCATATTCTCATTGGGACGAGATTGCTCAGGCATCAATTGTAAAGTCCTGAAAAATATTGGAGATTAATATCTCTAATTTTATTTTTATTTTTTTGGAGTTTAATTTGATTAAACTAATCCAATAGAGTGTGGTACCCAATGGCACAAACATATCATCTAATGAATACATTTCCAATATTATCAAAAGAAGTGATAGAACTAGTAGGTAAGGAAAACTACCAATCATAAGCAAACTCTTTGAGTGTTTGGAGAAAAAATCATACCATTGCATATTCTTAAGCGATTCCATGAATGTCACATATTTCCAAGAATTGTTCCATACATTTCTTTATATCAAGGTCAATATCTTTGTTTAATACATGAAACACTCTAATACATAATATAGGAAGAAGGTGTTGTTCACCATCTAGGGCAAGTGGGCTTGCTCTAGCCCTTCTTGTCATTTTCTTAGTTCTTCTCTTCTTTCTTATTGTCTTTCTTCCCTTATTTACTCTATTATTTATTCTCTTCATTCCTCTCTTATTTATCCTTCCATTTCATTGTCACTTAAGGGATAAAACAGGGACATTGATTTTCTGTAGGGAGTATCCATTTCCTCTACCACTTCATATTATGAGTTCTTGTCAAATGTCCTTGAAATTTACTATAATTCTCCAAGTTCATTAGGGTAATTTTGAGGTCTAAAATGGTCCTCCTAAGGAAATTATAAATTAATAGTTGAAATAATAAAATAAGATTTGATTACATCATCAAATTTTGGAGGGAAAAAAGAAAAAACTATTTTTTCAACGTATCTCCCTATGGGTTTACTCAAATTTCAAGTGGAAACACTCGTTGGATGCAAATTTGATTCCTCATCCAAGGAGTAGCCATTTTTCATAATTTCTATGGACCCCACTGCATGAAAAATGAGAAATACATGAAAAACGTTATTCTAATGTTGTTGCAGAGTTGCCTATCAAGATTTGTGGGTGCTAGTAATTCTTCTCAAGATAAAATGGCCTAAGATATTTTAAGTTATTATATAATTATTTATTTTTGCATGACAAGATTGTATAACTGATTCAAAACACTTCTTTTATCATCAAGTTTAGTGAGAAGAGGAGGTTGAAAAAAATTGGTTTGATTCATTTATTGGTGAGCGAGCATTGATTATTCATCCCCATTAAGGTCACCAAAATTGCTGGCCATTTTCCAATTAAAGGAAAAAGTCAATCTCTTATGGCATGATAGCAAGTCCCTCTACATTTTTATAGAGGTGGAATTCCTCTTTATGAACACACTCAAGTATATGGAATATAATTTAAAAAATTGTAACATGCACCTGTGAGTGGACCAAGTGTCTTTCTCAGATATGCATGGAAAACAAAATAACCAAAGATATAAAGACTTTAAAATTTAAATATGATATCCAACCATTCCATCATAGCAAGAACATATCATTGTAGCATATTAAAGGGCAAACATGATATAAAAAGGTTCAAATATTAGAGAACTAAAAAATACTTTGATTCATGTAATATCATAAAGAGCATGAGAAAAACATTCACGAGACTCATACAACTTCAAATAAGTTTTTGAATCACAAACAAATTACCTTCCCAAAATGGAGCTTTCTACAAGAGTAAAAAACATTATACATTCAAGTTTATAAAATATTCGGTTTGTAAAGCCCTAATCAAAATCTTGATACTTAATCAAAATGTAAATGCATTCATCCCAAGGGGGACTAGGCTTGGGCTCCCATGAACTATAACATAAATAAGATACCTAAAAGAAAGGAACAATTGAAATCAAGGATCAACTTACTTGAGGGATAAAAAAATCAAGAAAGATGAATGATCAAAGATTGTGTAGAAGAAAAGCGAATGCTTCAAGAATTAAAAAATACTAAAAATGTGGAAATAAGGACCTTGTGTTGTTGAACTGTCAGCTACCTTTTATTGTTACTGATGAAATTGTTACAATAACTAGTTGATAGTTAATTTGGATTGATGACTTCTTAGAGAGGCTGCTTTAGCAATTCTTGAATATAATATTTCACCAGAGGGGTTGTAATGTCCATTTGGACATGTTGATTGAGTATATCCTCTTCAATTTCCTAAACCTCCTTATGAAAATGAATAACTAAGATATATTGGTCTTCATTAACATTAACAAAAGTAGCTAACCAATTATTAATTTCATCATCAGTAAAATCAGTTATAATGTCGAATTCTAATCCCATTGACTTTTTAGATCAATCAAATAAACTTCAATGAGTCCCTAGGAATTAACCGAGATTTTCTTATTATGTGGGGAGCAGGCATATCATTATAAACTTTGATTTCCTTAAAAAATACAGTACTCCTATCCTTAATATTGTTACTTTTATAATTAATCTCCTCGATATGTTAATTTTTGCAAACCATCTAGCTTAGATTTGCTTCATTCATTTAGGACATGGGAGAGTTTTTTATGACCTTCACAATTCGTTGAGTGAACCAACCTTATAAATAAAAGTAGATAAGTCATTATCTACGAAATGTTTGTCATGATTGAGGTCCTTTTAACCTAGTCAACAATGGATGTAATTCTCTATGCTAAATACCTCATATGGGAAGCTGCTTCCCATGTTTCGTCAATAGTTTTCAATCTTTTACTTATATTACTAACCAGATATGATTTTAATAAATTTAGGAGGTGGGCTCCTTTTTTATCTCTATGACGTGTACAAGTGGTGGATGCTGCCATGTTGCTTCTTTTATGGTTAGAGTCATGAACACAAGAATAGGATTTAAAGTTTCTTCTAGCTCTTTTATTCTCTTTTTAAGCACAAGGTTTTTGACTTCCTCTTCTATGACATAGTGTGTTATTTATTCTCTAGTAGTTTGATGTAATTTCATGAGCATGGTGGCTCCAACTTTAAAAACATTCCATTTGAGTTTGACTGATTACTCTTTTATTTTGGGCTTTCACCCTTTCAATTTTTAACCTTTTATTAATTATTTCATAGCTTTCATTATGCAAAGTGATAGGGTGATCATCAAAAGTAGTGGTATCCTCAGCTATTTCTTCTATCATTCTCTGTTTTTTAGCTAAACAAGAAAAAACCCAATCAGGAGGTGCAATGTTGTCAACTTCAATGTCCATAATCTCTTCCAAACTTGTTGTTTCCTTTGAACATCTAACCTTGGTCGATTTAGCAATGTGTGACCTTTTTGGGATGAATTTAGGAGGGGTATCTTCCTCATCTCCACCACCTAAGATCATATCATTACTCAGTATTCCACTCAAGGTAACATTTCTTTTCCTTTGAGTGTAGGAAAAAATCAAGTCCGGGGTGTGGAGGATGGAGGCTACTTTGTTGCCTCCTTTCTTCTTTACTTGTATCTTCTTGCCATGATTGTACTAGTTTCTTTAATAAATTCTTCAGTATGGAAACTCATTATCTCTCAATGGGCCAGTGTGACTCTCTTCACTTTCCTCTGCATCTCTTGAAAATATATTGTTGTATCTAATTGTACTAAGGTTTCTAGAGAATATGTCTTCCAGGTAAAAACCCTAAGCAACTTCAGCTTCACTTAAATTAAAAGAATTTAAAGACTAGGAAAACTTTGCAAGTGGGTCTCATTAATTTTAGTCACTTCTCCAATAGTAAATGGAAAGGAAATGAATTACTTTTTCTTCTTCCATTCAAATAAAATTAATCATGGGTGATCTTATCTACAAACTTCAACAATAAAAACTTATATACAACAAATTTGGGTAGTAGGAATGACTTGTCTTGAAATCCATACATTAAAATTTTGGTATTGATGTCGCTTTCCTCATGGACACCTTTATCCCATAGGAAATCTTGAGATTGTCCTGATATTCTAGTGGGATCTCATCCATTCATGATGTAATTGACTTCCTTTACAAACAAATCTCAGAGTTGGAAAAAATTAAAAAGATCTTTATGCTTCCATGTGTTGGATATGAGAACTGAGGTGGTTCCTCATCTGAGTTGAAATTACCTTTGTGGGGTAGGACATGAAAGACATGGATGGACATAAGGGTTGAGATAAAAAATGCCATCATAAAGAATCTATTGGTTTGCAAAAATTAACAAATTGGAAGCAGATTCATTTTATATGAGATCAACCTAGTCGAATAGAGAATATCTTCTATGATAGTAGAGAACATAAAGTATGGATTTTGGGACATTGATTAAAGTTTATTGCCCCCCACCCAAGAAAAAACTAAGAAAAGTATCTAAAAGCCTCTGTAAACAAATAAATATCTAGAAAGGAAATATGAGAAGGAACTTGAGAAGATAAATTCTTGAATGATATTCATCTCACCCTCTTGGGAATCTAAGAAATTGTTTGCCTCTGACAACTTTAGTAACTTATTCAACTCCAGTAGATTAAATATCCTTCTAAATGCGTTGGGAGTGATTTGAATTGGGTTATTCTTCACCCCTAACACTAATGTTTTTGTCCTTTGATCAAAATTCTTTGCACACAGATAAACAGTTTATTTGAAATCAAAAAAATCTAGAACACATGAAGCATTTGCCAATCCACTCATCCAAATTTTGTTATCGTTCTTTCACTCAGTTGGCAAGTTCATGCACAGTTAGTATATAGTCGAATAATGAAAATTATTATCATGATAGGTGAGTGATTTATACGTATCACCAAAAACATATTATTTTCTTCCTCTATTATCCATCTATGTTTGTACTTATAAATACATAGTTAATCACCAACATTCTCAATGGTCTTAGCTGTAAATTCATCGGATTTGTATATTATCGCTAGATGTCACTCCCTTTCATGTGAAATCAGTTAGGCAGTATATGATTAGTAAATAGAAACTCAATATACTAAGGCCATCTTTTATTGGAGATAGTGCAGATAAATATTAAAATTCTGAAACCTTATCACCCATTTACTTCAAATATTTCTCTTATTTTCATATCCTTGATACTAGTACCATGAATGACAGGGAGGTTAAATGAAGAGATATAAATATTATACCATGAAATTTTTGTGATGATATAGGTTGCATCTAAGTAGCTAATAACATTGAGCGAGAAAGCATATGAGAAGGGACAAGTGCAGGGAAAATAGTTGTGCAACTTTGGGTGTGTGCGGGGCAACTTTATGTAGGATGGAGATATGCAAAAGGAAAATGTGTGGAGGTAAGGATTTGTGTGGAGTAATGCATGTGATAAAGGTGAAACATGTGCCAGAGAAAGGATATGTGGAGGGAAATGTGTGTGAAGAAAAGGATGTGGGCTTCCTTTTGCACACATGAAATTTGGCTAAGTAAAAACACTTAAGAGGTTTCTGTTTTGAGGGTCAATGCAAACTTGAAGAAGATATTTTCTCTTAAGAACTCAAACTCTTTATTTTTTGTTATTTCCTTTACTACCTTCACTTCAACACATTTGGCCAAGTAATCATTTCATACAATGATGTGCCTTTCATGTCCGAATGGGGGGGTCAATATGACCAATGAATTCCATTCCCCATTTCTAAAATGGCTCAAAATACACTTGAGTTTGAAGGGGAATTTCATCTTTTTGAGTAGGCTTTCCTATTCTTTGGCACTCATCACGTTATGTAGTGTATCTTTTGGCATTCTTATGAAGATTTGGCCAAATGTATCTTGCTTGTAGGATTTTGTAGGTTATCCTTTCTCAAACAAAATGGCCTCCATAAGATCCATCATGACAAGTTGAGAGGATGTCATATACATACTCCTCCCTCACACATCTTCTTAAAATATGATCTAGCCCCAACTTGAAGAGTTTCCTCCCAATCCAAGTACAAGAGGCACTTTTTCTCATGATCTTGCTCTTTTCCTTTAAAGACAAGTGAAGAGGGAATTAGTTATTAGCTAGATAATTTTCAATGTTAGAAAACCATGGTGAAAGAAGTGACATGGAAAAAATATGCTCATTTGGTAGATGATCATCTACTAGCTCTTCATCCATATAAAATGTAAATCTTGATAAGCGATCTGCAACAACATTCTCTTTTCCTAGTTTATTAGTGTACTCCCTCATTGTTGTTGTTAGTGTAACCCCCTTATTGCTATTGTTGTGCCCATGTAGTCCCCATATTGTTATTATTGTGCCCCATAGAAGCCCACTATTGTTATTTTTGTTCCCTTACATTATTATTGTTATGTCGGCTCTGATTATATTGTGACCCCTTAAACTCCTATATATATAAAGGAGGTTTTATCATTTGAATCATCTAAGAATTGTTCATTTGTGTAATTTAAAGGAGGTTTCCCCCTTGAAGAGGCTAATTTTGAAGTCATTGATATATATCTTCTTTTATTTTGTGATTTGGTTGCAAAACATTTGGTATTAGAGCTTCAAATTCTAGGGTTTCGCTTCTTCAAACATGTTATATTAGCATTTTCACTATAATGTTTTCTCTACAAGGCTTCAAAAACTAAATTTTTTATCACATGGTGCTGAACTATTGGTGAAATGTTTGTAAACATTTCATATATTGGTTCACGATTTTTTTGGAGATATGATTCGGGGAAGTTAGGGTTTTTGCAAAGTCAAAAATTTCATCTCAAACAGATCACCTAGGGAACATTTTCATAGCTTTTGTTTCAGGGGTCGGATTTGAATTATGCAAAAAGTGATTGAAATTGCTCTAACATTTGTTTTTCTTGTAGTAATTTCAGGGCACATGGTTGAAACAGTGACACGTGGCACTCCATACAAATTTTCTCTATTGAACTAGTTTATAATCAAGTCATCGTGGGAGATCAAATGTAACTCTTTCATGAAGACTCCAATATTGGTCTAACTGGTGGGGTTGGAAAGAAGACTTAGAGGGATACTATAAGAATAATTTTCAAACCTTGGAGATCCAAAATTATAGATATACAATAGATTTAATATCGAGCTATTATAAAGAGGAAAAAAGGTGTTTAATTTTTTTTTTTAAAATTTGCATACGCTTTGTTTGAAAAATTAGTTTGAAATGATTCAAAGTGAATAGTGAAGCATAATTATCATTAAGTGATGCCCAAAAGAAATAAAATGGAAACACCTAGTAGGCAACCCGAAAGCTCTGCTATGGCACATGAAGAAAAGGAAGAAATGGAACATGATATATCAAAATTACGAGACCAAGTGCAACAAATTTTACTCTCACAAAAAGTAACATAAGCTAAGATGGATGGTTTGAAGAATGACATTAATAGTATAGAAGAAAAACTAAAAGGCGACATTGAAGATTTGAT
>APFE031312252.1:45834-69924 GCA_000404065.3 Pinus taeda | reverse complement strand
TCCTCCATCTATAAATGACTGTCCCCCTGCATTAAACCAACTAGTTTTGCTAGAGCTATTGTGAGTGTTGAGATTATGTTGGAGTGAGTGTGAGAATTGAGAACTATAGAGGGGTTATGTTGCCAAAATATTGAGAGAGAAGAGGTCACTTTGCAAGGCGTATTTAGCTACTTGCCCAGTCAGAGGAGGTTCAACGTCAGAACCTTTGGTTGTAATCTTTCTCTGTCTCTACTTATTAATAGACGACTATCATTATGTTTCCACTCATGTGTCTTTTAAATGGTATCTGACTTATATCTTTTTTGACCGATATATAATTGCATATACTAGATTTTACGCTTTTGTTTGTATCGTTCTTTGCGTGTGCAGGTGTCTTTTCACGAGGAGCGTGGGGATTGTGACCAGCCAGAGCAAAGGAACGGGAGCGACATTTCTTCTACAACTACTAGCATTGGATTCTAGGTAGATCATCATGATCGATCTCTGATTTATGCAATTAGGAACCTGCATGTAGCGTTGTGTGATTGTTGCTAGACCCGTGTTGGGCTAGTGGGATCGCCTCTATCTGCAGAGGGGATTTACCAATTCAACACCTACTGTAGCAAATATGACCCCATTTATGGCACTTTATGGATATCATCCACCATCCATCACATCATCTTTAAGAGAAAATTCTAAGGTTCAAGAAGGGAAGATCACATCAAGCATAAAAAAACAAGTCCTCCAACTCTTAAAGGATAACCTCACTTTGGCGCATAATAGAATGAAACATTCGACAGATCAACATCGCAACGAAATAAGTTTTGATGTAGGTGACTGGGTATTTTTATGGATACAAGCATACAAACAAATGTCCCTCAAGAAATATAATAAGTATAATAAATTAGCACCAAAGTATTATGGTCCTTACAAGGTGTTGCAAAATAATGGTACTATGGCATACAAATTGGAGCTTCCTGCATCTTCTCGAGTGCACCCAGTTTTCCATGTTTCATGCTTAAAGAAGGTTGTAGGTGACAATCTCCCAGTTCAAACAACATATCCAGAACTTGACGAGGAAGGAAAATTTATATTGGAACCCGAAGCAATCATGGAAACAAGAACTCGATAGCTACGAAATTGATTAATTTCAGAGTGTCTCATCAAGTGGAAGAACTTACCCGTGGAAGATTCCACACGAGAGGATGAGAACTTTATACAGAAGCATCAAAAACTACTTAAGCGTTGAGTACAACACTTTTTTGAAGTAGAGGGGAATTTTATGTCCCTATAATACTAGTGTATTCCCTCATTTTTATTGTCAATGTATCCCCCTTATTGTTATTGTTGTGCCTGTGTAGTCCCCATATTGTTATTATTGTGCCCCATAGAAGCCCAATATTATAATTGTTGTTCCCTTACATTATTATTTTTTTGTCGGCTCTGATTTTATTGTGGCCCCTTAGACTCCTATATATAGAAAGGAGGTTTTCTCATTTGAATCATCCAAGAATTGTTCATTTGTGTAATTTAAAGGAGGTTTCCCCCTAGAAGAGGCTAATTTTGAAGTTGTTGATATATCTCTTCTTTCATTTTGTGAGTTGGTTTCATAAAAAAATATTGCAAAGTCAATAGCCACCTAATTATATAAACATTTACATATGGTTTCTTCATTAAATACTTAATTTTTGCATGGTAAGTATGCACAAAGACTTGGTAACCAGTGATATAATGCCTAAACGTATTTAAAGAGTGTACAAAAATGATGAAATCTTTTACAAATACAGTATAATTTAATTCAACATTGGTTATATTTTTACTAAGGGAGTAGATCACATAAGGGAGTTTACCTAGAGTTGCCTCATTTTCCTTGCCTAATGCATCTGTGTATATGTGAAAGGGAAAAGTCCAATTAAGACCTTTGAGGATAGATGTTGTTATTACCTTTTATTTTATACTCTCAAATTCTTCTTGACATGGGTTTGTCCAATAAAACTTAGAATCGTTGGTTAGCAAGGAAAACAAAGTAGAGACAAATTTACCGAATTTTTTTATAAATATTTGATAGTATATTGCAAGGCCTAAGAAGCTTCTATAATTTCTTTACTTTTGAGGAGTAAGAAGGTGTTTAATGGTGACTATCTTACTATGGTTTACTTGAGTTCCTTTTGAGGAGAGGAAATGTCATAGAATAATTCCTTGATAGTTTTTTGCAGGGCCTAAGAAGCTTCTAACAGTGCTTTTCTTTTGAGGAATAGGAAGGTGTTTAATGATGGATATATTACTAGGGTCTACTTGAATTCCTTTTGAGGAGAGGAAATTTCCTAGAACAATTCGCTCATTCATTAGAAACAATAATTTTTCGTGCCTCAAGGATAGTTTCATCTCTCCACACCTTTGGAAAAACTTGCTTAGCTTGGAGAGAGCTTCTTTGAAATCATTTCCATAGGGTGTGAAGTCATCCAGGTAAATTTCTACCAAATCATGTACAATACCATAGAAGATGCTAAATGCAACCCTCTGAAAAGTGACGGGGCAATTTCATAAGACAAATGGGAGGAATTTGTAAGCGGAAGTCTCCCAAGGATAGATGAAGTTGTCTTATCCTATTCTTCATGATTGATTTCGTTCTAATTGTACTTGCTAAACCCATCAAAGCAAGAAATAATTTTTTTCATGGAAAACACAACAAGGGCTTGATCAATGAAGGGAAAGGGAAATTGATCTTTCCTTGTGGCTTTATTAAGTTCCCTATAATCAACACAAAATCTCCACTTCTCATTTTTCTTTGGAACAGTAACCAATGGAGATACCTATTCACTATCTAAAATTGGATAGATGAAACCCACATCTAATAATTTCTACAATTCTCCCTTCAAAATATCTTTTAAGGAAATGTTCATTCACCTTTGAGGCTGACAAACAAGCTTGTGAGCTTCCTTTATGTATATGTGGTGAATGCACATGGAATAAGGTACTCCTTTCATACCCTTGTAATCCCATGCAAATGCATCATTATGTTTCCTTAAGACAATGAGTAGTTGATCCTCCTAATCATCTCAAAGTGAGGAGTTGATTTTTAACATTTTGGAGGGTCTAATTTCTACCTTCTTATTGTTATTTTGATCAAAACCAATAGTCAATAATTCTACCCATAGACTATCCTAGGAATATCTAGGCTACCCTATGCATGACCCTTCTTTCATCCCATCAATATTCATAGGAGTATGATATTGGTTTTGCAGAAAATTATGATTTACTTCATCTTCATATTCCTTCTTGCTTCTAAGGGTGCTTTCTATTGTACACCCAAGATAGGGTTATGAGAGGTTGGAATCCTCTTCTTATTCTTCTAACCATGTAGGATATTCATCCTCAACCAGGGGTTGAGTTGGGGGATATCATACAAGCTATTTTCAGGACTTGATATTGGTAATTTTTATGTTTCCAACCCTACAACTGATATATGAATCAGTAATAGCTAACCATGATCTCCCTAGAATGAGTGGATAACCATTAAACTTGGTTTTGGGACAGTGGACATTAAGATCAAAAGTGAATATCTCTCAAGGTTTAAACCTTTCCTCAAGATTTCCAACCAAAAAGAAGTTTGCATCTAGACTTCTCAGTGCTTCGTAGATCATGAGTTAAGATCCATCTTAACTTCGGATCTACCAAGCACTGAGAGGGGTCGAATCTTTCAAGATGAAAACTTCTTTTTGGTTGGAGATTTTGAGGAAAGGTTTAAACCTTGAGAGATATTAAATTTTTATCTTAATGTCGTCTATCCCAAAACCAAGTTCAATGGTTATCCACTCATTCTAGGGAGACCATGGGATTGAATATCTCAAGATGCAAACTTCTTTTTGAGTGCAAAAATGGAAGAAAGGTTTACACCTTGAGAGATTTTATTCCTCTCATCACTTGGTAGATCCTTATTTAATATGGATCTATGCTAGTTTCTAATAATATTATTTATATTATAAAAATTTCACATTTATATACATAAAGGCATTCTCATTTTTAATTTTAGTAAAACTTAAATTTCATCTTTATGGAATATTCACAAAATATTTTTAGTAGTGTGTCTAAGAGATAATTTCTCCTATAGTAGTAGGTTACCTTAATATCATAAAACTTTGTCCATAGCTTTCCCAAACGGTTTGGGTGAATGAAGCAATGGAACAAGAGAAACTAGACAATCCCAAGAACTTTCATATCACAAGAAGAAGGCAATGGACATACCTTTCAACACTAGATCCTTAAATCTGTTTGATGATTCCAACTCTAGGAAGATCTCCCAAAGATATTTGCTCCTGGATCTCATAGATCACTTATACATGGAGAAAGAAACTAATATGATCTTCCTGCAAAAATATATTAGCGCAACATAATATGTCAATCATATAACATATCAAAGAAAAATGAAATATGAATATGGGGAAAATATTCATTACTATTCCTCTTCTATTGAACTGAATTACACCGATGAGTCCTCCAAACCTCTGTCCTTAATATTCTCCCTAACCTCTACACTCACTAGTGTTGATGCACAAGTTTATCATGGTCACATATCTAGTAGCGTTTTTACATAAGTTCCTTTCTTATCCTTGTAACTAGTGAAAAACTTTATTTATATAGATTTCCTCATGATTGGCCTTCATTTCATCAAGAAAATTACTTGACTGTATCAAGGCCATGTTTAAGTTAGACCAAATAAATCATTATTTTAATTAACAATGATTATTTTAACCAAAGTTTCTAAATTGGACTGAATCTAAGCTTATCTAGTGGATCGTTCACACTATTTTGAAACTCTAATGTAGAGAAGTCATTCATGGCTTGTTGCTTCAGTCCTCACAACTAGGAAACAGAACTGCTAGGCTTTTTGGTTTGGTTCCCACAATTAGGTAGGAGCATTGATCCCTCAAAAAGCTTTCTTTTTTATGTGTCACCAATCGCAAATTCATCCTCTGACTTGGAAAAATATATGATTATCTTCTTGACCCTAGGGGGTGTCTTTCTAAGTTAGACCAATTTACCCCTAATGTATGAGGTCATAGGAGAATCTAATTGCCAAAATACATTACAATAAGTAAATCAACGAGTGAGGCAAAAAGAGATAATAGAAAAGAGACCAGTAGAAATTGGAAAATATAGTCATATACATAAAGGAGTACATCCTCGAGGTAGGCATACCCATAATCAATACTGAGAGAATAAAGCATTGATCCCCACACAACATATTGCGGACTGATTTCATCAAGGACTAATCATGATACAATGTAGATCTCTGGCACAATAGCTATTAGTAGGGCTTGACACTAATGTGTTTCCCCCAATGATGGCCCTCAAAATACATAATAAATTCTCCAATCGCAACTTGGGGGAGGTAATAATCATGAGTGAAGTGGCCCCAATGCCCTAAGGTCTTCAACACATCTTGATGGTATGACTCTACTACATGTGAATGAATGAGCTGATGTCGAGCATTCAGGGAGATCGTTTTATTACCAAGAATTTATGTATCCCATTAATAGATGAGCGGGAGACCAACAATAATGAAAATGGTTCCCAAGGTACCTAAAACAATCTACAGAGTGAAAATAAATAAGTTGAAGTCGAGCACTCTACAAAATCGGTTAATATGGGCCAATGATGAAAACCTGATGCAAACTGCAAGGAAACCTGACATTGATGACTGCAAGCTCCAAGGTACTAGTTTGTTTCAAAATCTACATCCCAGATAAGGTGTTGGAGTCGAAGGGAAGAGATTTGTTGAAGGAGGGACTTAATGTATCCCCCATCATCTACACAAAACTAACACCAATATTAGGTATATGATGATAGAAAATGAAGAAGCGACGTACAAATGACACAGGGATGGATGACATGAAAGTTATGATGATATGTGTAAATGTTCAACTCTTGACTGAGACTTCCCTTGAACATAAAATGGTGTGACACAATAGTGAACTTGGTATCATAGAATGAAGAATACCAACAAACTTGATTATGACACATGATGCATCACCAAAACCCATAGATTGGAAGGGTAACGAATTAGATGAGATACTGACTCAAGAAATAGAATGACTTGACTCAATTTGAAGGTGTGATTCAAAGGTATAGAAAAAATAGCTCTAAGACTATGACTTGAACAAGTGCCATGTTCAAGGGCGACGTACAACTACCAAGACAAGGACACGACAATGAAAAACTTCCCCCACTTTTCTGTATAATGTATCCCCTTCATAGTCTAATGAACACAAAATATAAGACAAGTAAGCTTAATAGGTTCCCTTTTTGTGAATTTTGTGCGAGGCTAAAAAGGTATAAAAGCACGCTTGTGACCTTCTCATGGATTAACAATCTTGAGAATGGACAAGAGATCACTCACAAACTTTAAATTTAACTAATGATCAGGAAAAGATGGAAAGAACTCAGTGTTTTCATATAGGTTTTACGAGCATGAAAATATGGTAGCAAAAGAGGCTTGGGATTTTCTTGGGTTTAATGAGTCATGAAAAAATACCAAAATAGACTCGATGTTTTCATATAGATTTAACGAGCACATAAATATAGCAAAAGGAGTTTGGTATGTTTATTAATTAACAAGCATGAAAATAAGACCAAAGGAAGCTTGTTCTAGAGAGATGACTGCTATAATGTCAGCATCTTGTTTAGAGGGGTAGTGGCAGAATTGACCTAAATAAAGAAGGAAGTAGAGGTAAAGTGTCTGGCAATGCAAATCCACCCATTGCAACAGTCTCTTTGAAAGGTGTTGGAAGGTTGTGAGATGGATGCAAGACTAATTCAAAGGATAGAGGTCAAGCATGGCTATAGTTCTAGCTATTGAAATTTGTACAAGAATTGATATGAAAACATATAGCAATACATTGAGGACTAGGAGCATAGGTGACCATAAAGCAACACGATAAAAAGTGTCGGGACCCCCTATAGGATGATAGTAAAAAATGATAGACAAAGAGATGTATAAGGATCAAATTTGATTTCATGGAAGGCACTAAAGAGGATCCTCGAACCTACGAATAATTATAGCATGGACACCAAAATGACAATCCGATTCTATTCTAGAGTGCCCATGGAGGGTAGGCATTATCGCAAAAGTTACGACATTCAAAAAGGAGTTGTTAATGGAAAACATCAATGGGGTGGGCCATAAGGAAAGACAAAATAGATATGGAAAAGGCCAATAATGTAGTGACATGATCGGTGAATCCTAGTCCTATGTGTAATTTTCAATGATATACCCGAGAGTAGTAGTGAAAAATATGACATCTCTGCAAATTTGTTTAACATATGAGTCAAAATACCTTTACATAAACATTAGTGGAAAGTAATAATAAGTAAAAAATGAAATAATACTCCCAAGAATTAACAATTCGACAAAGAGACATGACCAAAATTAAAAAGAATACATAATAGGTCCACATTCCCAATATGAAAAGGAATATTTTGACCATAAGGCTCATTTTGCACCTGATTTGAAGAAAAAACTTGGAAAACCCCTCTTTTTTCCAAATCATATTTTTTTCAGATCTCGAGAGCCATAGGCCATGAAATAAGATTCTGTCGCCACCACATTAGTCCTTAGATCCTCGCCTTTCATTTGATAGTAATTTTGATGTATTATACTAATTTTTTTTGGCTGTGGAAACCACCTTTCCAAGGTCGAGTGTGTTCAATGCTCTATCATAGGACATTTGACTAAAACAATAGGCTAGCAATGCTCTTGGAACGCTAGGGTCATAGTGGTATTAGCTCTCTAGTTTGGCAGTGACACTAAGAAAGACCGTTGAAGGGGAAATTTTCAGATCTAAGGTAGTGGGAGTCCTAGATTGACCTATATTTTTGTACATGAGCATACACTAATGATATATTTAATGGGTTTTCAATATTTGCATGATGATTGAGTGGAGAGAAGGATAACATAGTGTTGATGATGAAGCTACACTATTGGATCTAGGGGCTATAAGAGAAATTCAAAACTATAGACTCTTTAGTTTTTCAAGACCTAATATATGAGAGGGAAACAAATGCTTCTAAAGAGGAATATCCAATGGTGGGATATTGAGAAGCAATGCTTCAAGATATAGACATAAGGGTTGGCCATTGACGTAGAGGATATATACTTCCTGATATATTTATCAAGGTGAGGGTCCATGTTAAGGGTATCTGGAGGAAGGTTGGTTGCAGATAGATCCATAGAGGAGTGTATGGTAACATATTTCTCTCCCACTGCGCAAAAAATAGGTGGGATGTTCCCTAAAAAAGAAGTGACAGACCTTTTCCTATGAAACATAATCTTGACTTTGACTTGTGTTGCCGGCACAGCGAGTCCCCATCTAGCTTCCAAAATTCAGGTGAACATAGCAATTCAATGTTTGACTATTATAGTGTTCAACTAGTGTGAGGGATTACTCATTAACTTAAAGGATCAGCTGACAAAATGCATGATAGGGAAGCAGACTATATTTGTTTATCACAACATCATAGTATCATCTTTCTTTGAGAGATTACCAATACCACAACCACGTGTCTTACCCACACTATTAGAGAGAACATCCCCACAAATGGACAAGTGGACTAAATTGTTATAAAGGTTAGGGGGTGGAATGGGCATTCGAGCATATGGCAAGGATTATTTTGTATGGTTAGATATTCAGTTCATGTGGAGTGATTATTATGCATATGTAGGAGTATATTTCTGCCATGACATTGACCTAATGTTACCACTAGTGAATAGTCAGGTCCCTTGGGTAAATGAAATGTGTTTTTAAGTCTTCTATTTTTTTTTTTTTTTTAATGGTATAGAGTACTAATCATTAACATGCATGAATGACACAAATTTTTCACCATAGAGAATTGAAGGTGGATCTCCTTATGATCAATGAGAAGTAGTGGGAGTGCTCTAGCCACATGAGGCCCAGGAGGAGATAGACGAGGATGAAGAAATTGACCACAATGAGCTAAGGCAAGTGCAATGGAACTTGCAGGGGTTGACGATCGGAGTACCATCGACTTAACTGGATGAGATTTCAAGACCTATACAATGCTACACCATTGGCGTGACTAGAAATATGTGACAAATTCTTTTCCAAGTCTTCAGGATCGAAGTGCATTATTGAGCACACAGTGACTTAGATGATGAGTAGTGATAGGATTCTGATATGTACTCTCTACGAGCAATTTTGTATTTGGAAATTAGGGTTGAGTTTTATTATTTTTCTTATGGATGTAGTAATGATATAAAATGGTCCCATGTTTTTGTTTATGTACATGCATGTTTAGTTATCTTGATTTTCGATGTGACAAATTCCATTCCAACACATAATTAACCGATGAATCCACCAATGTATTGGAATCCCTAGAGGCATGTTGATCAATAATGTAATAAAATGAACATTTAAGTAGACGTACCCTTGAGAAATTAAAAAATAAGATAAGATGTCAAACATGATAGAAATGATTTATTTTTGATACATTAAGACTAGATCTTTTCATTTGCACCAAACTTTGGTCCTTATATTCTGATGGTGGATAACACGTACAAACTTTAGTCTTTGTGAGTGATTGATACTTTAATCGCATTGAGTATGACACTGCAAGTGCAATTTAGCATCACTCTTATGAAGAAGAGGAGAAGAGAATTCTGACTAATTGCTTAGGTACTAGAACAACTCATATTGAATTTTATGAGGGACGCAACCACTCATTTATAGTATTCATATCCAGTGACCAGTTATTACATGATTGGTGAGTTCCGATTAAAAGTAAAGATTCAAGTGCAATTGGAAAACTTGTTATCTCATCCATTAAATTCTTTCGACATATGGGGACTGAATCAAACACATTATTATAGGCCCATTGTTGCTTCTTCTTTAAGGTGAGGGTCCACTACTTCACGTGTGAGAACGTCTGTGACACAGTTGAGGTATTTGGGCTTATGTTCGATACCAAACTCATAACCGTATAACCAGACTGCCCATTGCATGATGCATATATTATTATCCACAAGTTCACAGTTTTCTTTTATCACACTCGGCATGATTTTGACATCGGTTCAAGCCATGAATTTAACAGGTTTTAAATAAACCCTGAAATAAGATATACTTTTCTTGATTGCGAGTAATTTTTTATGGCTTGAAGGATAATTGAGTTTAGCTCCATGAAAGGTTCCTGAGGTGTAGCCGCAAATCTCTTTAGTGCCATTTATGCATTCAAGAAGAACGCCTCCCCATGCAAAATTTGATGGATCTATTTCAAGGACATAAAATCCTTCATCTATTGGGAGCTTGAGAGGAGGAAGGTTTTGGACTTTCTCCTTGATGGATTTCACCGCTTGGGTCATGGTTTGATTCCATTTGATTGGTGACTTCTTCAATATTTGTTGCAGGACAACTAGATCTTGGGCTTGTCCTTTATATACACGTCTAATGTATTTCAGACTGCCTAGGAATCGTTGCAGCTGGTTCTTGTCTAGGATTTGCTATGGAAAATTCTGTAGTTTTAGAAGAACATGATCTTGTAGTGTGATACTTCCATTAGAAATCATCAAGCCTAAGAAACTTACATTTTTTACTCCAATTTCAATCTTTGATTTTGACAAAGCTAATCCATGTTTAACACAATGCTCAAAAAATATTTGGAGATGTTTCTAATGTTCTTGGATATTCTTGGAATAGACAAGTAAATCATCTATGTAGATAATTAACAAATCTATGCCATGGAAAACATCTTCCATTCTTTTTTGAAATTCACTAAGAGGATTATTTAAACCGAAAGGAATTACCTTCCATTGATACTATCCATCTGGGACAACAAAGGCCATTTTATAACGATCTTTAGAAGCTATTCAAATTTGGTAGAAACTTCATTTAAGATCGAACTTGTTGAAGATGTTACATCCTTTCATTTTTTGGAGAAGTGCTACTTGACGTGGCAGAGGGCAAGCTATATTTTTTAGCACTACATTTAAGGGCTTGTAGTTGATCACCATGTGAGCTTGGCCTCTTTTGATATCTAAATGCTTATTGACATAGAATGCTCGGCACACCCATGGGCTCTTAGCTAGTTCGATTAGGCCCTTGTCTAAGAGATCTTTAATCTCTTTCTTGCAGTAATTCAAATTGGTTGGACTCATCAGAGTAGTTGATGCTTTCTGTGGTCAAATATATATATCATCTACATATGGTAGATCAATCACATACTTTTCTCGTGCACAAAAAGAATTGGGGATGTCTGAAGTACACTACTAGGTAATATTTTCAGAAATTTCTTTCAAATGATTTTGACCATGCGCTGTGGCAAAAGAAATGATTCTTTCTTTTTTCTAGACTTCTGCAGGCTTTGGTTGTTCTAGTTTTTTCTTGTGAGGGATGGAGAATGTACAAGAAGTTTTTAGAGGAATATGTACAAACTTACCAGAAATAGTCATGGAAAATATGAGTTGGTGGTAATAAATAGAAATGGGAGACCAATGGGTAAACAATTCAAAACCTAAAATAATGTTGTCCTGGAAGTCATCAAGTTTGACGAATGTACATTAGAATACATGGTCTTGGATGGACACATGGATATCAATTACCTGATGTGGGAGAGAAAACATTGAACCAGTAATGTTAGCACTTCCCTCGATTTATTTCTCCCAGTAGAAAGGGGGAATAGAAAGATGGCAAGATAAATTAAGTTGAGCGCCTGAATCAAGTAAATAATCTAAGGAATATGTTTTACAATCAGGGGGGAAAAGGTAAGAGAAATATACAATTTAGGTTGACTGGTGAGAGAGAGAGACTTACCAGGATAAAGTGCAGACAAATCAAGTGAATCAGGCCATTGGGCATAATTTGGTGCAGGCGAGATAGGGGAAGATTGTTTCGGACTGTCTAGAGCCTTATTTGTTAGATGGTCTAAATCATCATTAGAGGATTCAACAACTTCTTTCTCGAGCTGGTACAATTTTTATTTGAGCACCTGGATTTATGTGGCAAGTGATCTGATCTTTGCTTCGTTGTCGTGGATCTACATACGCATGGATGTGCAAGAGGCACACTTGACAAGTTGTCGCTTTGGATTCTTGGCTGGATGGTCAGCGTATAAATTAGCCAGATGCTAGTAGGAGGGAACATAATAGGCTATCTCCTTCTTCTTTTGTTTGGTCATCATCTAGCTAGATGGCTGAAGTTCTAGATGGTTTAAAGTGGTCATGGCAGCCTCACTTCTTTTGATCTCATCATGAATGTTCATGCAAACATTTATCTACAATGGCGGTGTTTGCTCGAGCTTTTGTCTTAAGTCTACAAGATGATTGTTAGGCATAGAAAACATACAAATGAGGTAGGACGTAAACTATCTTCGTCATCAAAACTGCCATGGAAACCAGGAACGTGGTTTCCATCTTCTTATTCTGCCTTGGAATCATCTTCTAGATAATAAATTTCTCTAATAAGGTCTTCATCATAATCACAGTAGAATAGGTCCCACATAGTAGGTTCTGAGGTATTTGTGAATAGAGTTGCTAGCTTTGGCTTCCGTGCTTTTTGTGGACATTAGTTTGCCCAATGACCTTCCTTATTGCAAATAAAACATCAAACTAATTTATCCGGAGTCTTTCGGTATCGAAGGAATGGTTGTTTTTTCTAGAAAGGCTTCTTTCCAGGTTGATATGGCTTCTTGTAAGCTTCTGGCTGAAACTTATTCTCTTGGGACCAATGCCTCTTGTGGAGATCTTTGGATTTACAAGAGCATTTGGGGTTGCGATTGAAGGTTCCCTTACCCCATTTTGGCATCTAGCCAACTGTTGTGCAAATCTTATTTGAAAATATCTTGTTGTACTCCTTGAAGTCAGTCATAACACGTTTAGCTAAACAATGTTCTTCAATGAGTTTATTGATGTGGCCGTGGACCATTTCTAAGGTCATGCATGACAGAGAAAGATGTTTGTCTTCAAAATATTTGTTGATAGTGGTGGGAAGAACACGAGGCATACTATGGATATACCTTTTGAGGTATGCTCTATTAGCATAGGAATTGGATTGGATGAGCCAATTCTGCATTTGACAAAAATAATCTTCCATAAGACCAAGATTTCCTAACTGGTTAGACATAAAAAATTCACTGTAATGATCTAGATCTTCATCAATTGTAAGGCCAACAAACTGTGGACATATAGCAATGAGCAACTGAACACCAGGATTGTTATGGCCAAGGATGCCTTCTTGGGCTTTTGTGGAGGGGTAATGCCACCATCTATGTGCTAAGCCACCAAATCCATTGATAATGAGTTGTGCAATGCTACAGAGAGAAAGGGTAGGGTCATCAATCTGTTTTTTCATTGCCCAACTATTGAGGAGACTCATTGGCTTCTCCATTTCAATCTTAGGCTGGAAATTTAGAAAAAACATGGGTTCTTTCGACATAACTTGGATGGTCACACTCATAGCTGAAACTCTGGTCGTTGTTACTAATATGGGACGGGATGTTTTCCCAACTTGGGTAATCCACAAAGGGATACCTAGTCCTTTGTTGACATAAACAAGGAACTGATTTATTTGGTCCTTTGAAAGGGCAGGACCCTTTTCTTGCACCTGTTGCAAGAAGGATGCAGTGACCGAAGTAACTACCTCGATATCTTGTTCTTCAGTTGTTTGAATCCCAAAATCCAAAGGTTTCAAATATTTCCATCCGGGAACAATCTGTTTTGGCCCGAACGCTCTCATTCGACCATCCATGAATGTTAATAGCCTTTACATTGTGATAGATACTCAACATAACCAATTAGCCGATGCCATAATAGGAGGCTTTGCCAACCCTCTGCATGATGGCCTTGCCTTTGGTACTGTCTATCCCAAGTATTTTATGTCATTAGATGACCCTTACATCTACGACCTTCTGCAAGCTTATATTCATCCCCAAGGTTTTGACATGAAACGCCTATCTAAAATAATTCAGCTCAAAACTTTGACTGTTGTTTTCTTTGGAAATGATAGCATGCCCGCACTACAGCCCCATATCAGTCATACTTTGCAACTTATGAGTGAGGTGGAATCTGGTTCCAGTAAATATACAACTCCTATTACATTTGAATGGAATGGAATCCAATATCCTGGACTTTGCGAAGCTAAATATGAACAGTACCACCAATTAGACTTACTGAAAGACAGCTAGAAGATTTCCAAAGCATGCCCAATTCCATTTAATGCTACTACCCAATCCTTTTGGTTACTAGCCCAAGTTCAAACAACCTTTCAAGAGAAGGTTGCAGAGATAGCTCAAAACCATCCCACAAGCTCTTCAACAGAGCTTACTACAAAACACCAAGGTTAGCACCAATAGTGTCCAGCCTGCAATCAACTGATACAAAATCTGAGTACTGCTACTAAGACAGAAATACCTCACATTCTCATGCTCACTCGGCTACCCTGAGAAGAAACAACTAAAACTATGAAAGTTAGCACGGGAGAAGAATCCTGCACTCCAAGAAGGAACCTGCCTTATATATCTTTCCAATAGTTTGATGATGATGGTCAAAAGAAAAGGGAATTCATCCCTTACGCCACAATACCAGCAACCACTATGTCTAATACTAACACTATACAAATTATCTATGCAAACCTCCAGCTCGACCTCGAGTCAAAGAAAATTGATGATTTTCACAATGATGTCCTTAAGGTTAAACAAGTAGTCTCTGAAGAAAAGGAATTGTGCGAGAAGATTTTAGCAAGATTAGAATTGCTAGATCACAAGATATCTGACATATCAGTCCTTACTGCAGCTAATACAAAGCTATACCAAAGTCTGGCAGCTATATCTTAGGTTTTGTCCATAACTACCCCAATCATCAATAAGTTAGGATCTAAGGTTCAGATCCCTCACTATTCTATTTTGGAAAAACCATCAAATTCGGTTATGTTTACAGATAATCCCAAGAACAAGCTTAGGCCAACTTTTAGCTTTAGCATAGCTAGTCATAAGCTACCTACGTGGAATTTTGGGATTCAAACAGCCAAAGAAGAAGAGATCGAGGTAGCTACTCCAGTCACAACATCTTTCTTGCAATAGGTGCAAGAAAAGGGTCCTTCCATTTCAAAGGACCAAATAAATTAGTTCCTTCTTTATGTAAAGCAAGAACCAAGTATCCCTTTGCGGATTACCTAAGTTGGTGAAACATCCCATACCATATCAGTAACAACAACTCGAATTTTAGCTATGAGTGCGACCATCCAAGCTATGCCGCAAGAACCAATATTTTTTCCAAATTTCTAGCCTAAGATCAAAATGGAGAATGCAATGAGTCTCCTCAATCACTGGGAAACGAAAAAATAGATTGATGACCCTACCCTTTCTCTCTGTAACATTGCACAACTAATTTTCAATGGATTTGGTAGCTTAGCACATACATGGTGGCATTAGGCCTCTACAGAAGCCCAAGAAGCCATCCTTGGCCATAACGATCTTGTTCCTCAGTTGCTCATTTCTCTACGTGCACAGTTTTTCGGCCTTACAATTGATGAAGATCCAAACCATTACAGTGAATTGTTTATGTCTAACCAGTTAGGAAATCTTGGTCTTATGGAAGATTATTTTTTTCAAATGCAGGATTGGCTCATCTGATCCAATTCCTATGCTAATACAACATACCTCAAGAGGTATATCCAAAGTATGCTTGGCGTTCTTCCCATCGCTATCAACAAATATTTTGAAGACAAGCATATTTCTCTGTGAGGCAAGACCTTAGCAATGGTCCATGGCCACATCAAGAAAGTTATTGAAGAACACTGTTTAGCTAAACGTGTTATGACTGACTCCAAGGAGTACAACAAGATCTTTTCAAATAAAATTTGCAAAATAGTTGGCTAAATGCCCAACTAGGATAAGGGAACCTTTAATTGTGACCCCAAATTCTCTTGTAAATCCAAAGATCCGCACAAGAAGCATTGGTCCTCAGAGATTAAGTTTCATCCAGAAGCTTACAAGAAGCCATATCAGCCTGGAAATAATCCTTTCCAGAAAAAACAACCATTCCTTCAATACCGAAAGGCTCTAGCTAAATCAGTCTGATTTTTTATTTGCAATAATGAAGGTAATTGGGCAAACGAATGTCTACAAAAAGCACGAAAGCCAAAACTAGTATTCACAGATACCTTAGAATCTACTATGTGGGATATGTTCTACTATGATTATAATGAAGACCCTACTAGAGAAATTTATTATCCAAAAGATGATTCTGAGGCAGAAGAAGAAGATGGAAACTACGTTCTTGGTTTCAATGGAAGTTCTGACGATGAAGATAGTTTGCAGTCCTGCTTCTTTTATATGTTTTCTAGTACTAACAAGAGGCTTGTAGGCTTAAGGCAAAAGATTGAGCAAACATTGCCATGGCACATAAATATCTGCATGAACATTCATGATGAGATCAAAATAATCGAGGCCACCATGACCACTTTAAACCATCCAGAGCTTCAATCATCCAACCAGATGATGACCAAACAAAAGGAGAAGGAGATAGCCTATTTTGTTCCCTCCTACTGGCATCCAACTAAGTTATATGCTAACCATCCAACCAAGCATCCAGAGCAACAACTTGTCAAGTGTGCCTCCTGCACATCCATGCGTATGCAGATCCACGACAAGCAAGAAAAGATCAGAATCTTTGTTGCTGAAATCCAGCATCTCAAAGCACAATTTCACCAGCTCGAGAAAGAAGTTGTTGAATCCTCTGATGATGATTTTGACCATTTAGCAACTAAGGCTCTAGATAGTCCGAAACAATCTTCCCCTATCTCGCCTGCACCAGATTATTCTGAAGGGCCTGATTCACGTGATTTGTCTTCACTTTATCCTGTTAAGTCTCTCTCTCTTGCCAGTCAAATGAAATTGTATATTCCTCTTACCTTTTTCCCCCTAATTGTAAACCATATTCCTTAGATTGTTTACTTGATTTGGGCACTCGGCTTAATTTAGCTTGCCATATTTCTATTCCTCCTTTCTACTGGGAGGAATAAATGGAGGGCGGTGCCAATATTACTGGTTCAATTTTTTCTCTCCCACATTAGGTAATTGATTTCCTTGTGTGCATCCAAGACCATCTAGTCCAATGTACATTCCTCAAACTTGATGATGTCCCAACCAACATTATTGTAAGTTTTGAATTCTTTACCCGTTGGTCTCCCATTTCTATTGACTACCACCAACTCATATTTTCCATGACTATTTCTGGTAAGTCTGTACATATTCCTCTCAAAACTTCTTGTACATTCTCCATCCCTCACAAGAAAAAACTAGAACAACCAAAGGCTACAGAAGTCTAGAAAAAAAAGAAAGAATCATTTCTTTCGCCACAACTCAATGTCAAGATTATTTGAAAGAAATTTATGAAAATATTATCCAGTAGTGTACTTCGGATATCCCCAATGCTTTATGGGCACGAGAAATGTATGTGATCGATCTAACATATGCATATGATATATATATCAGACCACATAAAGCATCAACTGCACTAATGAGTCCAACTGAGTTGGATTTCTGCCAGAAAGAGATTATAGATCTGTTAGACAAGGGCCTAATCGAACCAACCAAGAGCCCATGTGCGTGCTGAGCATCCTACATCAATAAGCATTCAGAGATAAAAAGAGGCAAACCTCTCATGGTGATCAACAACAAGCCCTTAAATTCAGTGCTAAAAAATATGGCATAACCTCTACCAAATCAAGCAACACTTCTCCAAAAACTTAAAGGATGTAACATCTTCAGTAAGTTCGATCTTAAATCAGGTTTCTACCAAATTGGAATAGCTGCTATAGATCATTATATAATGGCCTTTGTTGTCCCACATGGACAGTATCAATGGAAGGCAATGCATTTCGGTTTAAAGAATGCTCCTAGTGAATTTCAAAAAAGCAATAAAGAAGTACTTGCAGTCAAGAAAAGTATATCTCATTTCAAACTTTATCTAAAACCTATTAAATTCTTGGTTCGAACCAATCTCAAAATCATGTCGGACATGATAAAAGAACACTTGGAACTTGCCGATAATAATGCTTGAATCATGCAATGGGTAGTCTGGTTAGACGATTATGACTTTGGTATCAAACATAAGCTTGGATACCTCAACTGCGTGGCAGACCTTCTCACATGTGAAGCAGTGGACCCTCAACTTAACGAAGAAGCAACAATGGGCCCGTAATAATGTTTCTAATACGGTCCCCATATGTCGAAAGACTTTAAGGGATGAGATAATGCAAGTTGTCCACTTGCACCCAAATCTTTACTTTTAACTGACACTCAACGGTCATGTAATAACCAAACACTGGATATGAATATTATAAATGAGTCGATGTGTCCCTCATAAAATTCAATCTGAGTTGTTCTAGTACCTGAGCAATTAGTCGGAATTTGCTTCTCCTCTTCTTCATAAGAGTGATGCTAGATTGCACTTGCAGTGTCATGCTCAGTGCGATTAAAGGACCAACGTTTGGTGCAAATGAAAAGATCCAGCATTAATGTTGGATCTTTTTATTTGCACCAATCTTTGGTCCTTATATTCTGACAAGGAATAACACATATAGACTCTAGTCTTTGTGAGTGACTGATACTTTAATCGCACTGGGCATGACACTACAGGCGCAATCTAGCATCACTCTTATGAAGAAGAGGAGAAGAGAATTCCGACTAATTGCTCAGGTACTAGAACAAATTAGATTGAATTTTATAAGGGACGTAGCCACTCATTTATAGTATTCATATCCAGTGTCCAGTTATTACATGACTAGTGAGTGTCGGTTAAAAGTAAAGATTCGGGTGCAAGTGGAAAACTTGCATTATCTCATCCCTTAAAGTCTTTCAACATATGGGGACCAATTTAGACACATTATTACAGGCCCACTGTTTCTTGTTCTTTAAGATGAGGGTCCACTACTTCACGTGTGAGAAGTTATACCATACAGTCGAGGTATCTGGGCTTATGTTCGATACCAAAATCATAACCATCTAACTAGACTGCCCATTGCATGATGCAGACATTATTATCGACAAGTTCATAGTTTTCTCTTATCATGCCCAACATGATTTTGAGATCGGTTCGGACCAAGAATTTAACAGGTTTTAAATAAAGCCTAAAATGAGATATACTTTTCTTGACTGTGAGTACTTCTTTATGGCTTAAAAGATGATCGAGTTCAGCTCCATGAAAGGTTCCCATAGTGTAGACAAAAATCTCTTCAATGCCATTTATGCGTTCAATAAAACTGCCTCCCCATGCAAAATTTGATGCATATGTTTCAAGGCCATAAAATACTTCATCTATCGGGAGCTTGAGAGCAGGAAGGTTCTGGACTTTCTCCTTGATGGATTTCATCGCCTGGGTCATGGCTTGATTCCATGGGAATGCTAACTTGTTCAATATTTGTTGCAGGAAAACTAGATCTTGGGCTTGTCCTTTATAGAAACGTCTGATGTAATTCAAACTCCTTAGGAATCATTGTAGTTGGGTCTTGTCTAGGATTTTCTTTGGAAAATTCTACAGGTTTAGAAGAACATGATCTTGTAGTGTGATAGTGCCATTAGTAATCTTCAATCCTAAGAAACTTACATCTGTTATTCCAATTTCAATCTTGGATTTTGACAAAGCTAATCCATGTTTAACACAATTCTCACAAAATATTTGGAGATGTTTATGATGTTCTTGGATATTATTGGAACAGACAAGTAAATCATCTATGTAGATAATTAACCAATCTATGCCATGGAAAACATCTTCCATTCTTTTTTCAAATTCACTAGGAGCATCCTTTAAACCGAAAGGAATTACCTTCCATTGATACTATCCATTTGGGACAAAAAAGTCGTTTTATAATGATCTTTAGTAACTATTCCAATTTGGTAGAAACCTGATTTAAGATTGAAATTGCTAAAGATGTTACATCATTTTATTTTTTGGAGAAGCGCTGCTTGATTTGGCAAAGGGTATGCCATATTTTTTAGCGTTGCAATTAAGGGCTTGTAGTTTATTACCATGCGAGGTTGGCCTCTTTTGATCTCTGAATGCTTGTTGATGTAGAATGCTTGACATGCCCATCAGTTCTTGGCTGGTTCAATTAGGCCCTTGTCTAAGAGATCTATAATCTATTTCTGGTAGTAATCCAACTCGGTTGGACTCATTAGAGCAACTGATGCTTTCTCTGGTCTAATTTGTATATCATCTACATATGGTAGATCGATCACATACTTTTCTCATGCCCAAAAGGCACTGAGGGTATCCGAAGTACATTACTGGATAATATTTTCAGAATTTCTTTCAAATAATCTTGATGATGAGCCGTGGTGAAAGAAATGATTCTTTTTTTTCGAGAATTCTATAGGCTTTGTCTGTTCTATTTTTTCCTTGTGAGGGATGGAGAATGTACAAGAAGATTTGAGAGGAATCTATACAGACTTACCAGAAATAGTCATGGAAAATATGAGTTTGTGGTAGTCAATAGAACTGGGAGGCCAATGGGTAAAGAATTCAGAACCTAAAATAATGTTGGTTGGGATGTCATCAAGTTCGAGGAATGTACATTAGATTGGATGGTCTTGGATGGACATAGGGAAATCAACTACCTGATGTGGGAGTGAAAACATTGAACTAGTAATGATAGCACTGCCCTCCATTGATTTCTCCCAATAGAAAGGGGCAATAGAAAGATGGCAAGCTAAATTAAGTTGAGCACCCGAATCAAGTAAACAATCTAAGGAATATGGTTTACAATAAAGGGGGAAAAAGGTAAGAGTAACATACAATTTAGGTTGCCTGGCAAGAGAGAGAGAGAGTTACCAGGATAAAGTGCAGACATATTAGGTGAATCAGGCCATTGGGCATAATCTGGTGTAGGTGAGACAGGGGAATATTGTTCTGGACTATCTAGAGCCTTAGTTGCCAGATGGTTGAAATCATCATCATAGGATTCAACAAATTCTTTCTCAAGCTGGTGTGCAATTTTGCTTTGAGCACCTGGATTTCTGCAGCAAGGGATCTAATCTTTGCTTCCTTTTCATGGATCTGCATATGCATGGATGTGCAGGAGGCACGCATGACAAGTTTTCACTATGGATGCTTGGTTGGATGGTCAATGTATAACTCAACCGGATGCCAGCAGGAGGGAACACAATAGGCTATCTCCTTCTCCTTTTGTTTGGTCGTCATCTGGTTGGGTGACTGAAGTTCTGGATGGTTTAAATTGGTCATGGAAGCCTCGATTCTTTTCATCTCATCATGAATGTTCATGTGGAGATTTATCTACCATGGCGGTGTTTGCTCGATCTTTTTCCTTCAGTCTACAAGCTGCTTGTTAGGCATAGAAAACATACAAAAGCGGTAGGACTGCAAACTATCTTCATCACCAGAACTTCCATGGCAACCGAGAATGCGGTTTCCATCTTCTTCTTCTACCTTAGAATCATATTTTGGATAATAAATTTCTCCTTTAGGGTCTTCATCATAATCACAGTAAAACAAATCCCACATAATAGGTTCTAAGGTATCTACGAATAAAGCTGCTAGCTTTGGCTTTCATGCTTTTTTTGGACATTCATTTTGCCCAATGATCTTCCTTATTGCAAATAAAACATTAGACTGATTTAGCCCGATTCTTTCAGTATTGAAGGAATGGTCGTTTTTCTGGAAAGGATTCTTTCCAGGTTGATATGGTGTCTTGTGAGCTTCTAGATGAAACTTACTCTCTGAGGACCAATGCTTCTTGTGTGGATCTTTGGATTTACAAGAGCACTTGGGGTTGTGATTGAAGGGTCCCTTACCCCAGTTGGGCATTTGTGGGCCAGTATTGCAGCAATGATGCTGCAACCCCTGGGACTCCCTTCTTTACTTTTATCAACCTGGTTGCTCGTAACAAACTTGGAAGCGACGGTGTTATATGCACAAGTACTAGCTCTTATCGTAGGCTGTCACTTGATTAGCTAGCACAAGTCTGCTAGGAGCTTAAGCCAACCTCTATGAGCTCTTAGAAGAATATTTTAACTGTGATGGATGAAAGCTAACTCAAAAGAGGCTAACTTACAGTAAAAAGAAGCTGAAGGCTGAAAGGAAATGCAAACCCTAGCAAACCCTAGTTTTACTAGCTAACCCTACTGATGCAAGAAAAGAGAAAGAGGTGGAAATGGATGCCATTGACTCTTGGAAAGGTAGAATGCATGTGACTAAGCTACTTTTGAAGTAAAATTTGGAAAAAAAAAACATCTTTCTGTATTTTTGAGTAATCTTGTAGAATTATTATGCATGTGCTTTAACTGTTTCTGACTGTATAGAGGTTGATTGGAGAAAGGAAATGGAGTGGGCACTTGCAAGAGGTTGGTAAGGTGAGAAGAGGGTCTAAGAAGTCCCTAGCACCCTTCCAGAGAGTTTCACAACAATTAGATCTTGAAAAAATTCTCACGTGAACTTCTACAGGAAGTCCGCAGGGGTTCTACAAGATGGTCTACAGGAAGAGCCGAAAGAGGATTTTAGAGGGTTGATGGTGGAAAAACGGTGGGGAAGTGGAAATGGAGGATGTATGAGAATGTGAAGGGGTATAGGACCTGGTAAATGAAGCTAAGGAGTGATGAAGGTGGTTGGATTTGTTCAAGGATGGAGGGAGCAATACTGCACAAGAATGTAGAAATTAGGTCAAATTGGAAAAGTGTGGCAAATGAAGGGAAGGAATCTAGAATTAGGGGTTGGGGTAGGTTTTATGATGAAGGAAGGATAGGCAGGGATGTATTATATGTGCTCTGTACACTATTTCTCAAAATTGATCAAAGAAAGACTAGAAAAACCAGAGATCTATCTATTTTAAACCTAATCTGACCTAAAAACCAGAAACATTGTCATGCGGAAAGAGTTATTTTTGCTGACAAAACTAACCTCCCTAGGAGTCTAAGACTCTCTAGTGAAAAACAAGACAATTAAGAGAAATCCTTCTCTAAACATACATTATTCTATGAGAAACCAAGTGTTTTTCGATCCTACCTCAAGTCCAACGCTTGTTGCAGTAGCCCAGCCTCGTCGATCCAGATGAGCTCCTCCTTCGCTTTGAAACCTGCATACACTAACAACCAAACGATTACATAACACCTGAATATTCCATAAAACAAAGCATATTCAACATATAGACCAAGGAGTATATGAAACAATTCATTAACAACAAATCATTGAGAAGAATGGACTTATTTGTATTAAGGAAACAAAAAAGAAACAATTACAACCTGAGCCTTGGTGTTGTGCAAGTTCCTCCCAGGGTCCAGCAAGAGTTTTCCTCTACTTTGACAAGCTCACCCACTTCTAATGAAACAAGAAAGGATGGTAATCTCTCCTCGCAAGCTTACAATGGAAGTCCTAAAATTCCAGCAGCATTTACCCTTTGGAATGTTCAGCTTTCAACCTCCCCTCCTCTGGCCCAATGCTTGTATTTATAGTACTCTAGAGGAAGTTATTCAGTTCCAACATCAATGGGATACTCCCTCGTTTGGATGGGGTAGCTCCTCTCTTGATGGGATAAGTTCCTCTATCATAGGGATGCATGAACCATCTGGAGGCGCTCAATACACGTCAAACACTCTTCTAGAAGGCTCTAGAAGTGACCACAAGTAAAATTTTAAAGATGAAACTCACGCCTTTTGACCTTTACAGGGGTACGCACCCATCCTTTAGCTTACAGAGCGTACAAGTACGCAGGTACAGTGTATTTGGAGTGCGTACACGCAGGCAAGGTAGAGAGAACCTGCGTACCCAGAGATAAACATGTTTTTAAGTGACTTTCTCTCTTTTTGAAGTTTGACATGAAGGGCAGAGGTATGAGGCTTGACAAGGAGGACAATATGACTATTGATGGAGCCATATTAACAGCAGATAGCCATGGTGACAAATTTCAGTGTAACAGATTGCCCCCTAAAGTACGAAGCCTGTAATAGATATGGGTGTTAAGTCATATAGGAAGGGTGAAGTACTTTATCATTTTCGAGGATCATCTTGTGGAGAGCCTGGTCAGAACCTGCAATTTTCAACACAAAATACATGTATAAGATCATATCATGCTGAGGTAGGCATTCCCATACTCA
>APFE031312252.1:23858-45814 GCA_000404065.3 Pinus taeda | reverse complement strand
AGAGAGACCCTGCGTACCCAGAGATAAACATGATTTTTAATGACTTTCTCTCTTTTTTGAAGTTTGACATGGAGAGCAGAGGTATAAGGCTTGACAAGGAGGATAATATGACTATTGATGGAGCCATATTAACTGCAGATAGTCATGGTGACAAATTTCAGTGTAACAGATTTTTTTGGATACACAAAAGAAGTCTTGGGAGAATCAACTTTTGAGGGGTCAAATGAGCTTCAAATGAAGAAATTATAGATGTTTCGGAAATTAGACTTGAATATATGTCCAATGAGCTATCATGAGCTCAATTTGGATGCCAGGAAGGCCTCCAAAAGGGACCTGAAAATGGAACTACGGGTAGGACTAGTGGCATTGTGCATAGGACAAATTTTGCACAGGATTGCCATTTCATTGTGTTTTGACTATGATCTTGGATTTTCTCTCATGGAGGATGTTTTAATAATGTAAATTATGACTTGTCTTGTAAATATGATGGATAATTATTAGTAGAGGGTAGATTCATTAGATTAAAAGTCATTTTGAGCAAAAATGAATTAGTTTCCTCACTTTTAGAGGCAAGTTGTTAGGATGCCTAGATTCCAGTTTCTTGTTCAATGTTTTTCATGCCGAAAGAGTTATTTTTGCTGACAAAACTAACCTCCCTAGGAGTCTAAGACTCTCTAGTGGCAAACAAGACAATTAAGAGCAATCCTTCCCTAAACATACATTATTCTATGAGAAACCAAGTGTTTTTCGATCCTACCTCAAGTCCAACGCTTGTTGTAGCAGTCCAGCCTTGTCGATCCAGATGAGCTCCTCCTTCACTTTGAAACCTACATACACTAACAATCAAACGATTACATAACACCTGAATATCCATAAAACAAAGCATATTCAACATATAGACCAGGGAGTATATTAAACAATTCATTAACAACAAATCATTGAGAAGAATGGACTTATTTGTATTAAGGAAACAAAAAAGAAACCATTACAACCTGAGCCTGGTGTTGTGCAAGTTCCTCCCAGGGTCCAGCAAGATTTTCCTCTACTTTGACAAGCTCACCACTTCCAAATGAAACAAGAAAGGATGGTAATCTCTCCTCACAAGCTTCTAAAAGGAAGTCCTAATTCCAGCAATCTACCCTTTGGAATGTTCAACTTTCAACCTCCCCTCCCTTGGCCCAATGCCTGTATTTATAGTGTTCTAGAGGAAGTTATTCAGTTCCAACATCAATGGGAGACTCCCTCTTTTGGATGGGGTAGCTCCTCTCTTGATGGGATAAGTTCCTCTATCATAGGGATGCATGAACCATCTGGAGGCGCTCAATACACGTCAAACACTCTTCTAGAAGCTCTAGAAGTCACCACAAGTAACTTTTTTAAGATGAAACTCGCGCCTTTTGACCTTTACAGGAGTACGCACCCATCCCTTGACTTATAGAGCGTACAAGTATGCAGGTACAATGAGCTTGGGATACGTACACGCAGGCAAGGTAGAGAGAACCTGCGTACCCAGAGATAAACATGATTTTTAACGAATTTCTCTCTTTTTTGAGGTTTGACATGAAGAGCAGAGGTATAAGGCTTGACAAGGAGGATAATATGACTATTGATGGAGCCATATTAGCTACAGATAGTCATGGTGACAAATTTCAGTGTAACAAACATGATGAACAGAAGGTTATAAATAGGAAATCATGCAAGATAACTATGGAAACCTAAGCAAGAATAGATCTAAATATGCAATTACAACTAGTATCAACTTTTCCAACTAAAAATCTAACACTAGCAATTGCATTGAAAGGCAAAAACAGTGTTTTTGTGGCAGCAAGTATGCCTTGGTCTTAGCTCATGGTCCAAAGGAGGGAGAGATGAGATCAAGGATTTCTTGATGGCCTTTTTTCATATCTTTTCTGTTATCAAACTGTCAAATCAACCTAAAGCATGAAAAGCTATTTTAATCATAAAAAACAACCTAAGTAACAAAGCAAGATCTTAAACTAAATAGCAGAAATTATTCTATGAATGTAGGAAAACACATAATAGTTCACAAAGGAGGTGTTGGCACTTGGGTTGGGCCAAACCCTAAGAGATACATCCTCCTAAGGAAAGCTCAGAGCTGGTGCATTCTCCACGATGATGTACCCATTAAGATCTAGAGACTTTGGACAAGCGTAACATCTAAAGTCTACACAGATGCGATGAACACCATTGTGTTTGATGATGGGAGTGACGTTATAAACCCATGTGGGGGATGCATGGGGCTATTAGAGAAATTTTGAGGTCTTAAATGGGCCTCCTAAGGAATATTATAAATTAATAGTGGAAATAATGAGATAAGATTGGATTACCTCATCAAATTTTGGAGGGAATAAAGGAAAACTACTTTTTCAACTCATATTTTCAACTTATCTCCCCACATATTTACTCAAATTTCAAATGGGAGCATTGATTGGATGCAAAATTTAATTCCTCATTCAAGGAATACCCATGTTGCATACTTTCGATGGACCCTTCTACATAAAAAATAAGAAATACATGGAAAGAACGTTATTGCAATCATGTTTTTTTCATGTATTTCTCATTTTTCGTTTAACAAGGTCCATTGAAAGTATGAAACATGGGTAACCCTTGCATGAGGAATTTAATTCCACATGAAACGAGTGCTCCCACTCAAAATTTGAGTAAAATTGTGGAGAGATAAGTTGAAAATACGAGTTGAAAAAGTAGTTTTTATTTTATTATTATTTTATGTTTTTACCTTTTTACTCCAAAAATGGTGAATCATCCCCCATGGTTGATATCATTAGGTTGAATCCTATTGGTTCTTATAAAGTTCATTTTGGTTTTACAATTTTATTTGAGGCCCATTTTTTACCTCAAACTTTCTCTAATGCGGCGTCAATGGCATGAATGTGTGAGAAACTATGGATTGCCGCCAAGCATAACTTCTTGTAAAGGTGGAAGAATTTCGTGGTTGACATGATACAGAGAAGTGTAAAGGAAAATCTCATCATGAGGGAAATCCACCCTAATCTCAAGGTCATCTATGACCCCAAGATTCTAAGTGTTGATGGGGGTATTAGAAGAAAAGTACACAAGCTTTCATTCAAAGAGAACATGATGGGTGATATCAAGATCTTATGCACAATAGTAATTTTGTTGAGAATCGAGGGTGAATAAATCACCATTCCATAGTTTCAACAAAGGAGAGAATAATAAAGGATGCGATGGATCCTCCAAAGATAGATCAAAGATCGGGATGTCTTCCTTGAGGTAGACATCCTATGCACATAAATAAGAATGAGTGACAAGTGGAGGGAAAGAGTCATACCCAACATCATGGGGGGGGCTTGATGGGACAATTTATGGGCAAAGGGGCCCATCTTGATTGAAATAAAAATGAGAATTAAGTTCAACATCTTGGGAAGAAATCGACTCAAATTCATGTTTTTCATTTCATTAAACATTCCAAAGTCCTCAAAAAAAGGATTGATCAAAGGGTTAGTGGACCTATCAGAATCATATTCAATGGAGGAAGGAGCAAGTTTGACATCATGGGAAGAACTTGGGTCCTGCTTGGAAGACACCATTTTGCCAAAAGTGGAAAGGTTTCCAAGAGAGAAATCTATTCAATATTTAGTAGACCTGTATGAATCATATAAGATGGAGGTGATCATATTGATGCCATTGGTTGGCTTTGACATTTCAGGAGGAAAAAGCAAGAGTGTGCCCATCAAGGGGGAATCTTTGAAAATTCATGCCCCAATACTCTCTGCAAGAGTGGGAGAATCGCCTACAAAGTGCACTAACTGACTATCGTGAAATCAAATCTTGGGCATGAAAATTATATTTCACCAACAATGATTATTTACCCTCATGGGGAAACATCATGACACAAAATACTAATGAAATGATAGTGGTCATAGTGTAGAGCCAACTTTTCTCAAGGAGGAGGTTGTAATATAATGGTGCATTATTAACCTTGACCCCAACATAGATATTTTTTTGATCTAGATTAGATTAGTACATTTTTTTTCATCCATCTCGATGTATTTAGAGTGGAAAAATTGGAGGAATCATCTCATGAGACCATTTTTACCGATGAGACCGAATTTGGAAAAATAGGGTCTGAAACCTTCTAGGGGCGTTTTGAGGCATCAAACGACACTTTTTGAAGGTAAAATTTGTTGGTATAGTGTGAATAATTCCATGATATTATACACATAGATATATTTCTAATGGCATAAGAAGTGTGTCAATTGGAGCCCGTACGCAAAAGTTATACCACTTAGAAGTTGACCTTCCTGTTTTCACACCTATAGTTCAGGACGATGTCATGTTAGCCCCCATTATTCATGGAGAACGAGATATCCACGTGAATATGATGTAAAATAATCTAGAAGAGTCTATATTGTAACTTTATTTAAGAGTTGATGCAGTCAAAATTAATGCCAAGTAGGCTATCGGGTTGTGTTATAACCGAGCCACTAGGAGGAAGAGGCATTCCATTCTTTTGAGAGAATTTTGTTCCATAATTAAGCAAATATAGCCAGGAGAGATAGGAGTAGAGCACACATAGAGGATTTGTGCACTATAGTAGCCCATGGACCACATGAATTAATTATTTGTACATGCAACCATATTTCCAGACAAAGAAAGGGAGTGAAGAAGCCTCGCCTTCCAGTTGGGTTTACTCCTAAAAGGGTTTCCCAAAGAGACTATCTTGTGTCTTGTGCGTGTGTGAGCTTATTTTGTCATTCTCTCATTCTCTACATAAGTCCCATTTGCATGCATGCACTAATTACAGTTAAATCTACATATCTTAAAGTTTAATAAAACTGTAATAGTGTAGAATCTCATATTTTTAATATAATATTATCAGATATGTTGTGACGAACTGTCTAGTGGAATATCCATGACATTTTACATATCATTTTTCCTCCTAGTTTGATGGGTAAAGATGAAAACGTCCCTTGAATCCACAAGGTGCGCCCATCAATGGCATTCAAGGTGGAATTAGGTGCAGAAAAGGTGGGAGAGCCAATATATTTCCAACACTTTGACGAAATTATACAATTCGATGCCCCCTCGTCTAAGATTGTCCTATGAAAGTGTTTTCCATAAACATGGACCATTATCTGGAAGGCTAAATGATGTGGAAAATAGGATTTCCAAAGAGATGGATCAAAGGTCATAATATTTGAGTCTGAGGGATCTACCCCACCGATAGTAGGCAATTATTCCTTGTGTTGCTTTGGGAACCTTTGCAACACTTCTAATGTAAACATAGCAGCCAAATCTTGGGTGATATCCTCAACAATATTATAATTGTAAGAAGTCATCACGTTGGGATTATGCATATACTTCCAAAGGGAAAGGCATGGGTAGGCATGACACACTATTAAGTGATGGCTTATCGAAGAGAAGTTGACCATTCAGTGTAAGTTGGTTCACGAGTTCCAAGGTAGAAGTACCTCCCTCATAATTCTCGTAATTATGAGCTATAGCTGGTAGATGGATTACTAACTTAACCATAAATATACCTTGTTTTGAAGGTGAGGCATTAGAAGAGTTTCCCTCACTCCCACCTTACTGAGGTGGTGGATGATTTGGGCCAGAAATGGACGTGTCAAGATAGTTCGTTGACGAGCAGGTTCTTGGGAGAAATATCGATGAATATCATCCATCCCAGGGAACTCACGAGTAAGATGATCACCCCCACAAATATTGTATGGAAATAAATTCTTCTTGTTCTTCTCTTTTGTGCCATTCATAGTGTTATCTTGGGTTTGTGATACACTTTATTCCTCAGATGAAGTCTTGGTATTAATCTTTTTCTTTTTCCCTCCTAGTTGCTAAGGATTCTTCTTTGATGTGGATTGAACATAACTCAACTTGGAGTTGGGAACAAAGACATGAGGACTTGGGCTCCACCCTTTACCACATCTTTGCTTATTTCAGGTAGTAAACATTTAATAAACCACCCATGTAACACTTAATTAGGAATTTTAGTTTGGAGTAAGTCTCATCATCTCCTCCACCAATGAATATGATCATAAATGTGTGTGGAGCTTTCATGGTGAAAGACGGTGAGGATATCAATACTAGCCGCATATCTAATTGGAAATTGATAATGATTAACAAATGTATGTGCCAAAGATAGGAAAGAATCATAAGCGACGGATTTGAGATCAATATACCACTTGGCAGCACCACTGGTGAGAGTCCACTGAGAAAGTTGTAGCCTTATACTATCATACATGAAAGAGTTTGATGAACACCATAAGTGATAAATGATGATATGATTTGTAGGGTATTCTCCAATCTTACCTCAAATTTTGAGATATTTGTGAGAAACTTATGTGGAATAGGTGATCATGTAGGATTATTTTATATGGGGTCATTCATTAACTTCGAAATATCATGAAAAGATAGAGTTTCCATGAAAGGAGATGTGAATGAGCTTGGAAGGGGTTAGAGGCCCCTCGTGACCCAAGTGGACAAAATGATCTCCAGATAGTTTTTTTCCAGTATTAGGGATATTTGTGGGAGAAGGGTGGATACATTTGTTAGCTCCAATGTCCATGTAAACTTTTGATTGGTTAACACCCCCAAGGTAAGTGGTCCTAGTGGAAAAAGGATTCCCAAGAGGTTGTTGAGCTTCTAGAGCATAGGGGGATCCAAAGGGGTTATTGGCAAGATTAGGACTCCATGGATTATACATCTAAAAGTTGTTCCCACCCTATAGGAATTCTATGTATCAGATGTGTGACTCTACAATGTTGATCTTCCAATCGGTTGGCTCCAAAAAGGATTGGTGAACCCATAAGAAATGAACGCACCTTTAGTGTTGCTAGAGGATGACATGGCTACACTTAAGGGATTCCATCCATATGGAAATCCATTATTAGGTATTTTCATATTTTAGATTGAGATACGTGAACCCATCAGGGGGATCGTGAACCCATATTTGAAAGAGGATTTATACCCTCCAACATTGGACATAGGGATACTAGACATGATGGAACTATAACCTCCACTCATTGTGAATGGAGATGTAAAGGTCATTGATGTGGAGGCATCCATATCGGATGTGCTAAATGGTGAAAGTCCATGAAGATTCTGCTAAAACAAGGATAAAGAGTTGTTAAAGGATGTGGTATGGAAGGGATCCATAGTCAAAGGAATAGATATGGAAGTGACTTATGGAATACTCTCAGTCACTATATCTGTAGACACAATGAGTTCCGACACAAAAGTATTAATGTTATCCGTGGATGACTCGGGTAAGGGACTTTGTAAAGATATAGATAAGTCGATATCCCCACATAATGATACGGGTTCAGAGGTGGGATGATGAGGTGGTAAATCATGGTCAACAACTCTATGAATGGAAGGTTCAGACCTCTAAGTATCACCCAAAGGAAATCGAGACACAAATGTATCTATGTTGGAATTAAGTATATGTCTACGAGGAGATGGACTCGCCTCATAGGGGGAAAGGAGGCAGGTCTAAGAGAACAATGTAAAAAAAATTCTTCCACTGTGGCGACCAAAGGAGACACAAGTGTGAATGAATAAAATTCCTAAGGCAACTAGAGTCAAGAGAGAAAACAACACGCACTAAAAATATCTTAAAGTTGCAAACGAAGCAAACTAGAGTGGGAAAGGGATCCTCCCACCACTAGAGCCAACTTAATCAATGCACAGGTCAACAGTGATGAAATGGTTGGAACATTTATAATAAGTACCTACTTAATGATCCAACCTGGGAACAAGTTCTCTTATGATACTTGGAGCAGCCCCCAAGAGGACCGAGTGAGCCTTCCTGAAATCTACCTCGAGTGTAGCAAGGACTGCCTCCCTCATTGTCATCCACGATAGTATCCTAAGAAAGGTCACTAAGGTCAAAATGAACGACATGCCCTTGAGGGACAATTGTCAGCTAGAACTACATGCGAGGGTAGGGTATTGACCCTGAAGCCTCCCAAAGGAGACCCCCATGAGTACGATACAGTTCCTGGATATAATCACCACCGATTTCAAATAGAGTTGGTAGGTCACTTTTAAGGTCCCAATGTAGCCTAATGTTTAACCCTTGTGTTAGAAGGGATTTTGAGCCCATGCCACTAAAAGTGGATATACACACGCTATCTCAAGATTCTATGTTTTTTTGATGTTCTTTGGGAAGTTAACCTCACTCCCCTCTCCTAAGACCCTAGCATAACTAATGATGTTTTACTACCAAGGAAATAGAAATTTGTCGAATTAATTTTATTAACAACGTAAACTTTGAAACGAGAACTGATACGATTACTTGTTTTTTTGAGGTGGCAAAAAAATTAACCAATTTTGAAAAGTGTTGATTCCGAATTATATATATATATATATATATATATATATATATTATATATATATATATAATATATATATATATATATATATATATATATAACATAGTTTTGACACATTTTTTTGTGTACATTTTTTTTAGAAGGGTTATTTTTTACTTTAAATTTTCTAATGTATTAAATGTGAATAATTATTTTCTGAAGTTAATGATTTTTGAAGTAGTCTTCTTCTTATTATTTTTTTAGTGAGATCTTTATTTTATTGCATAGTTAAAGAAAAATGTCGATATTTTAAAGTTTCGATATTCTACATATTTATATATCGTTAATTAATTTTTCGATGCACATCAAATAATTGTCTCAAAAAAATGATAATTTTTAACAATTGACATAAAAATTAACATTTTGAACATAAATATAACAAAATATTACACATTTTGATAATCTTTTTGTAGAAATGACATGTCAAAATCACAATTTTTGTAGAAACAATTTAACAAAAAATGGTTAAATCATAGTTCTTTTTTTATGAACTTCATGTCAAAAAAATAATAATAATCACAGTTTTTTTCAAAAAATAATGATTCACATAAAAATTAAAGTGAAAATCACATAATACAAATATTTAACATATAACAACATTAACTCAATACTTATTCTTTTTATAAAATGTCAAAGTTAAAACATTACAAGTATAACTAATTAATAGTAATAAAAATGAGCTTGATTTCCAATCATAACTTAAATTTAATCAATAATATCACGTAATCCAAACTCTTCATCTTCTAGAGTTTTATCATTGTCTTCTTCCACAATATTTTCTACTTGAGTTTGCTCATTTTTCTCTTCTGATGGATCTTTGATGTGTGCAAATATCCCAATGTATGCCTTTCCAATGATTCCATCTAATGGTGGTTGAAGTTCCTTTGCCTTTTTTACCACACGTGATTCATTAAAATCCCCTTTCAACAACCCAATTTCTTGCATTGCATCTGGAAGAAATTGAAGAGCATTAATTCTCTGCTAAATAAATTTGCATTGTACTGGGTCTTTTTCAATGGAAATGCAATTTCTTCCTTTTTGTAGGCAACATGCTAGTTTTATACCTAATTATCAAGCACAAAATAAATAATGAAATAAATTAGTATAATCACATATAAATTAAGAAAGAAGACATTGAAATTCAATTTCATATAATAGAACTTACATGAGCCTAAGAATAAATCCAGAACCCAATCTCCTTCATTTAAACATAAGTCTATAAGATAGTTAATTAATGACTATGGTTTTTTATAAGTGTTAACTATCTCTCCTTTTGATTTTTTATCTTCATATGTTATTCTTTTACAACAACATCATAAACCAATACTTGGTTGTGACTCTTTCCATCTACCCGATTAAGAAGCATAGATTTATAGCTATCATCTTTTGTCCAACTTTCCACATGGATGAACTCACAATCACTTATAATTGGTTGATCTTCACGGTTAATAAGATTTGACTTTTTCCTGTAACATGAAATAGTAAAAGTTCAATTAACTTGTACATAAATGAATTTTTTAACATTAAACATACAATTTCAACGTTTTACCATGTAAGTTGCATCCTTGAGTTTTCTTTCCCTTTGAAGCTTCTCAACAACATTGTCAATTGTGTGTCTGAACGAAATGTCACAAATATCTGTTGGCATTATGATTCAGGTGTTGTCCTTGATGGCAACTCACTCAGAGGAATGATACAGGTGATGGCAACTCACTCAGAGGACAGATCACAGTGCAACGGGTAAACAGAGAGATATACACAGGTTGATCGTGAAGAAAGGGCGTATATACGCGGGTTAGCGAAGCAGAATGGGCATATGCGTATACACGCGGGTTAATAAGAGTAAAGGCATGTACATGTTGGAAATCATGGTTTTGGTCCATGGTATTTGGTCCATAGTATTTGGTCCAAAGTGACGACCCCATGTATTGGGTTCATGGTATTGTTTCTACATGCTTTTGGACCATGGTATTGAGAGAAGCCTAACCTATATAAGGAGAAGATCATTAGGCCAAGAAGAAGTGCAAGGGTGAGCAAGAAATGAATGTCTGACGAAGTGTGAAGATCTAGTATTGTTGGTTATCGGTTTGTGCTGCTTGGATTAGGTTGATATAACAACGAAGGTACAAGTAATTATCTTTATATCTGTACGCGGGTTGTATGAGGTGAAAGTGCGTATACACGCGGTTTTGGTATAGTAAAGTGGCGTATGCATTATGAGATTTGGTATTTCAGGGTGTTGTTGATTCTACTGGTTGTTGCAGAGTTCTGGGCTCTGGTTTGCGTTCTGTGTTTTTGATGACAGGGTTTCAGTGATCCAGTTTTGGGTGATTTAGAGATCTATGATGCAAGTATAAGTGGATGATTGTATTGCAGCAGTGATTGTTTTGTACTTATGGATCCAGTCTGAAAATTGATGAAACGTGGTCCCTGAAGAAAAGAAGGTTGCAGCCTTCTGTACGTCAGCACCGACGTACTAGTATATCCGCTAGTACAAGAGCTAAGGGGGTTGTAGCTCCCTTCCAGAAGTAACTTGAAAACGAGAGAGGGTTGTAGCTCTTTGCAGGTTGTAGCCTGCGTACTGGTAAAGGACTACACCCGTACATTGTAAAAGAAGTTTCTTATTAAAGGAAGAAAGAGACGAAATGCAGCAGGTGGTTTTCACCCACATTGGGTTTCCACCTTATATCATGGTGTTCATGTGTGCTTCTTATGTGTGATGATTTGTACTGTTTTACTACACCTGTTTACTGTTAATGTGGTTAATAATGTTATGATGCATTTACTGAAGATAAGCTAACTGAATCTTAAGATTGCTGCATATACGCTTGTTTCATTTAATACAGTCGCGTATATACGCGTATATCCTTAACTGAAGTCACGTATGTGAATCTGAGTGTGAAGATGAAAAAGTTTTACTGATCTGATAATACTGATTCACCCCCCCCTCTCAGTATTATTTCCAACAATTGGTATCAGAGCAGGTCCTTTTGAAGAAGCTTGATCGCTTGAAGGAAAAGATCCATCGGAATGGCTAATCCAGAAAAAGAGGCACATATCAGGCCACCAATCTTTGACAGGAGCAACTTTACCCATTGGAAGATAAGAAGCACAACATATCTACAATCACTTGGAACAGAAGTTTGGGGAATCGTAGAAAGTGGATACAATTTCCCATCAGCAGTTCCTACAGATGCAGCCGAGAAAAAGCAATATGAGCTCAATGCCAAAGCTGTTACTATCTTATTGGGAAGTTTGACACAATCAGAATTTTTGAAGATCATGCATTACAAATCAGCTAAGAAAATATGGGACAAAATCATTCTAAGCTACGAAGGAGATGAACAGGTAAAAAGAGCAAAGCTTCAAACTCTTAGAATCCAGTATGAAAATCTTAAGATGCATAGTAATGAAAGCATAGCTAATTACTTCTTGCGTATGGATGAGATTGTAAATTGTATGAGGGATTTGGGTGAAGAATTTAAGGAGGTTGTCTTAGTTGAAAATTTTTTGAGATCCCTGTCTGCTAAATTTGATTCCAAAGTGTCTGCCATAGAAGAAAAGGAGAATCTGCAGAAATCACCATGTCACAGCTTCACAGAATCTTAACTACTTTTGAGATGGGAAAAGAGGGACCATCAGAAGCTGCATTCGAAGCATCAAGATACATGTCAGAGGAAGAAGAAGAGGTAAATTTTGTCAAGAATCTTGAACGGGGAACTAGACGATTCAAAAGTAAGCTACCTTTCAAATGCTTTTCATGTGGTAGAGTTGGTCACTATGCTGCTAGATGCCCTCATAACAAAGGAAAGATGTCGGAAGAAGGTAATAGAAGCTATTATACCCATGTTAAAAGTAATAACTCATTCAATGGTAGCGAAGACATTAGAAGTCTCATGGCATATGATAAGAAGAATGGAGAAACTGAAGAAGTTACCAAATTAAATGAACAATTGGAGACAGTAACTAGGGTAAGGGAGAAATTGCAGGATATAGTAAAAAATTAGAGCATAACTATTCAGAGTCTTGAATCAAAGATCTTCTCTCTAAAAGAAGATCTTGAAAAATCAAAGGAGCAGAACATAGAAGCTCTTGAACATGAAGTGATCAAATTGAAGCAACAAGTGGAAGAAGGAAGAAAAGCTGAAGAAGACCTAAGGAAACAGTATCTGAAAAAGGAAGAACAACATCAGGTTGAGGTAAATATCTTAAAAGGTAAATTAGAAGAGAAGGATAAATTGTTGTGATTTCAAGATAGTACTAAGATTTTGGATGACATTCTTGGTAGTCAAAGATCCCCTAGTATCAAGACTGGTCTTGGCTTTCATGAATCTGTTGAAGGTGAATCTAGTTCACAAGGTGAGGCAAGGAACTCCAAAGATAAATCTAAAATGATCGACAAGGAGTTGAGAGGTCATCCCCATGAACAATCAAGGAACGAGATTCTTCAAGGAAATCTTTTACTCCTCCACTGAATAATGTTGAGTGCTATGTATGTCATAATCTTGGACATGTTGCAGCCAGATGTAGAAGTAGAATGGTTCAAGACCATCACAAAAGATCATCACATCCTAGGTACTTCACAGGATATTGCTTTACCTGCAATGCATATGGACACAAAGCAATTGATTGCAATAGAAGGAACATGAAATATGTAAGATGTTATTCATGCAACAAACTTGGACATAAAGCAAGGGATGCAAGAGCAAATTTCAAAGTTCAAAACAAGAGAACCATACATCATCACAGTTTCAGAAGACAGAATTAGAGACTGAAAGGTGTGACATAACTCAGTTAGCTGACATAACAGAAACAGGGGATACTGAAAGTGAAGAAATTTAGTATTCCATTTGCATACGCTGATATAATGAAGATAAGTCGCGTATATACGCGAGTTAGAGGCTACAGAGTCGCGTATATGGAGATCAAGAGAAAGGGCAGTAGAACAGACTCAGGGAAAGGTTCGGTCATAATAAGAGATGGTTGGCACTGGCTCAGGGGGAGCATATACTTCAAACAATGCATTTTTGGCATTGTGTTTAGAAGTTGGTGATGATGCTTATGTAGCTAAATGATACATCCTGTTGGTTGATCAAAGGAATGGTATTGCAGGTTTAGATGCTAATGCTTATGGTGCAGATCATATATGATGAATGATAGTCATGATTTTGAATGAAGTGCTAGTCCTAAATCTTTCATTTGCTCAGGGGGAGCATGGATGGATTGATACATCTTGGCATATACAAAGGGGGAGCTCATTCAGACACTTCAGCAGGTACTCAGGGGGAGTATGGACAGCAGAAGGTATAACAAGGAAGAGAATATCTTGGTCCACCCTTTTCCCTTGATGTCAAAGGGGGAGAGTGACCTGGTGTGGTGGTTGCCATCAAGTCCAAAGGGGGAGATTGTTGGCATTATGATTCAGGTGTTGTCCTTGATGGCAACTCACTCAGAGGAATGATACAGGTGATGGCAACGCACTCAGAGGAATGATACAGGTGATGGCAACGCACTCAGAGGACAGATCACAGTGCAGCAAGTAAACAGAGAGATATACGCAGGTTGACCGTGAAGAAAGGGTGTATATACGCGGGTTAGCAAAGCAGAATGGGCGTACGCGTATACACACGGGTTAATAAGAGTAAAGGCCGCGTACATGTTGGAAATCATGGTTTTGTTCCGTGGTATTTGGTCCAAAGTGACGACCCCAAGTATTGGGTTCATGGTATTGTTTCTACATGGTTTTGGACCATGGTATTGAGAGAAGCCTAACCTATATAAGGAGAAGATCATTAGGCCAAGAAGAGGTGCAAGGGTGAGCAAGGAATGTATGTCTGACGAAGTGCGAAGATCTAGTATTGCTGGTTATCGGTTTGTGCTGCTTGGATTGGGTTGATATAACATCGAAGGTACAAGGAATTATCTTTAGATCTGTACGCGGGTTGTATGAGGTGAAAGCGCGTATACACGCGGTTTTGGTATAGTAAAGTGGCGTATGCATTATGAGATTTGGTATTTCAGGGTGTTGTTGATTCTACTAGTTGTTGTAGAGTTCTGGGCTCTGGTTTGTGTTCTGTGTTTTTGATGACAGGGTTTCAGTGATTCAGTTTTGGGGGATTTAGAGATTTATGATGCAAAGTGGATGATTGTATTGCAGCAGTGATTGTTTTGTACTTATGGATCCAGTCTGAAAATTGATGAAACGTGGTCCCTGAAGAAAAGAAGGTTGCAGCCTTCTGTAGGTCAGCACCTACGTACTAGTATATCCGTTAGTACAAGAGCTAAGGGGGTTGTAGCTCCCTTCCAGAAGTAACTAGAAAACAAGAGAGGGTTGTAGCCCTCTACAGGTTGTAGCCTGCATGCTGGTAAAGGGCTACACCAGTACATTGTAAAAGAAGTTTCTTATTAAAGGAAGAAAGAGACGAATTGCAGCAGGTGGTTTTCACCCACATTGGGTTTCCACCTTATATCATGGTGTTCATGTGTGCTTCTTATGTGTGATGATCTGTACTGTTTTACTACACCTGTTTACTATTAATGTGGTTAATAATGTTCTGATGCATTTACTGAAGATAAGCTAACTAAATCTTAAGATTGCTGCATATACGCTTGTTTCATTTAATACAGTCACGTATATACGCGTATATCCTTAACTGAAGTCATGTATGTGAATCTGAGTGAGAAGATGAAAAAGTTTTTATTGATCTGATAATATTGATTCACTTCCCCCCCCCCCCCCCCCCTCTCAGTATTATTTCCAACAATATTCATAATGGTGATGATGTGACTTCTACAAATCCCGCAACCACTTTACTAAGAGCTTGATAAGTATTAGGGTCACTATCATAGTCAATGTTTGGGATATTAAAACCATGGGGAATATCTGCAATAAATAGGGAATAATCCCTTTTAGGTATGAGTTTAGCAATGCCTTCACAATCACCTTGTATTATTTGACATTGAATAGTTTCAATCCCATTCAAAATGAAATGAGTAAGAGTTAGATCAAGTTCAACATTACTAAGACGTTGCTTTCTCAGTCTTTCAATCTTAATTTTTCCAATAAAGCTTCTGAAACTATCTAGTGCTCCATTTGCATCCTTCTTCATCTTTAATAAAATACACAAATATATGTACTAGTCATAAAAAAAATTATCATACAAATGAATAAAAGTGAATGTATAAATCAACATACCCTTTTAAATGCAAGATAAAATTCTTTAAGTGTTGATGTAGAGCTTGAATCTGGGTAGTTGAGTACAACATCATCCCAAATATCTTCATTCAACAATTTAACTATTTGTTCTTATATTTTCATGTAAAACTTGTGACTGAATAGATAAAGTAAAAAGAGTTAATATAACGATATGTATAACAAATACTACCAATAACAAGATGTTATATTTAAAAGAAAATTATAATCTAGAAATAAGTAAAAATAATTCAACATACTTACTTTTGAAGTTCTTCACACATTTCATCCAATGATAATTCCCTTGAATTCACACGAGATAATATTGTTTTGACAATTTTTTCATCCTTAACTCCTTGCAATGCTCTCTAAGGTGTGATAGTCATATCTTCTAGAAGTTGCTTCATTTCAGGACCTGACTTACTGCTGCTACATATCAATGGTTTAAACTTTTTGAACTTCTGGTTTTTAATGTCAATGTTCTCCTACATGCTAAAAATGTGATTAATCAATTCACATATCTCTCCATTTCTAAATTCCCACTAAAAAATGTTATCAATACCTCTGAATATATCAGAATGTACTTTTCTGCTTTTCGAATTTATTTTTTTCTCAATTTTATAGCCTATTTCCATACAACATTCCTTCTAAAATTCTAGTCTAACCTTTGTATTATCCCCACCACATTTTTATTCAAATTCTTTATGCATAAATCTAACCCTTTAGATGAAATTCATAGACATCCTATGCTCATTATCTATACTATGATCCCATGCCAATAACTTTGATTATGTATCTAATAAACCAACATAAATGATGCATTTCATTGTTTCAAAACATGGGTTATTAGGATATTCCTCCATTAATTTCTTTGAGCTTCTACAGAATGGTTCCCCCCAAGCACATAATAATTGTATTCAAAACATTTTGACTTATCAAATTCTTCTTTGTTGGGAACTTGAACTGGATCAACAAGAAGCACATAATCAATGACATGAGCATATGGATTGAACCTCATTAATGTATTCAAGTTGTGAACATGCAGGTGGTGTAAATTTCTAATTTTATATTTAAATTGTCATTCACTTGGCTTATAGATTTGTCTAACATTAAGATGAAATGTACGACCACCCTCAATTAAGTTTTTCTTTTTCAAGTGATGTTGAATGTCATTTTTCTTTGTTTTAATAATCTCATCCACTAAATCAGCTCCTGGTGTAATGATTTCCCTGCTTTCTTTTGAATTTTCACTAGGATCTTCAATATTGGCCTTGATTTTTTGACAATGATCATCTTTTATTTTTTCCCTCCTATTTTCTTCTAGATAAGTAACATCCTCATCATCAACTAGAACAAAGACATTCTTGGGAATTTTCACTTTTGGTCGTTTATGGCTCTTCTCCTTTCTAACATCAGTTCTATTCTCATCCTTAGTAATGACAACATATTCTTCAGCTTCAATTTCAACTTCCTTCTCTTCAAAAGTAACATGTCTAGCTTTGCTAGATTTATCCTCTATAGGCATTCTTTGCTAATCCCTTGGATGTAGTTTTGTAGCATCATGAATTACTTCTTTTTCTTGTTTGCCATGCCTTCTTCTGACCCCGAGTAGGAACTAATGATAACATTCATAATATCTTGCTCTATAAAATAAATGCCTCCCAACATAATTGAAAGATTTTTACTAAATTTTGTTAAACAAAATATCATATGTTAATAAAAACTAGGTTATAAAAGATATAATGATACAATTACAATAACAAAAAACACATAAATATAAATAGAAATACTTACGATATCGTGTGCAATCTCATTTATGATTTGTTTGCATTCATCTGTCATGTCATACATTGATAATGCAAACTGATATATAGTTTCGTCATGTGACTTGGGCGATTTTGTAAGCACATAAACAACTTCAGTATCTGGTATCAAACAAATGTCTAGTACTTTTCCCAGCACCTTATAACTTCCATTATTGTTAGGGATATCAACCTATGTAGATGTTTTTTTCCTTCTCTATCTTCACAAACCATATATGTTCTGTATGACTCACTTCTTGTGATTTCTTCCAGTAAGAAATCAACTTCTTATCCTTTGAAGCACTTGATAGATTTGTAGCTATTAGCTCAGGTTTGGTTCCTTCAACGGTATTTTTTGAGGATCCACCTCTAGTTTTAGCATTCTTTGGTCGAGAATGATTGACAAAAATCTTCCTTGACGTCATTTTGCAACAAAAAATATACACATATATATAAATTAGTAAATTACAAAAGAACCAATAGCTTAAGTAAACAAACAAAATGAAACAAAATCTAAAAATGAAAAAATATCATAAAAATGCACATCGATCCCCATGACAAGTTGGATGTTAGGTTCATATAGGGAACAACAAAAAAATCCATTTCTTAGAAAGAAAATATTTATTTTTTCATTTCTCCCCGGTCCCTTGGCAGGCCAGGGACCAATTTTGAGAATCAACACCCTCCTTCCCAGGCCCCCTGCCTTCCAAGGAGCCGATTCTGAGAATCAACTCCTCGCATGTCAAGGTGTTGATTCTCATAATCGAACCCCTACTTTCTAGGGGGCTGATGTGCCTTAGTTTCATGTCGTGCCTATGCTTGTGAGCAGGTGCACCCGGCTATGGGCATGCCCAGTTGGGTGGCGATTCCCAAAATCAGGCCCCTGTCTTATCTAGGGCGATTCTAGGAATCGGCCCCTTGGCTTGCAAGGGGGTTGATTCTGAAAATCGCCCCTGGCCTGGCAAGGGTCAATTCTGGGAATCACCCCCCTAGCAGGTTAGGGGGTCTTTTTGTGTTTTTCTCGAGGTAGACACACCCACGAGTAGGAGCGCCTACCCATAAGCACTGACTGTGGGTGAGTGCACCCAGACATGGGCATTCCCACTCGTGGCATGGCGGCATGCAAGATGATGTCATTCTGTGGGCGAGCAAGCCCACGGTCGGGCGCGCCCACCAACAGCACCCACCCTCATGGCCCAGACCGCTGAGGGGTGAGACCAATTCTTAGAATCAGCCTCACTTTTGGGCAGGATGGGCCACAGGGGAGGGTGTCGTCGACGGGTGCACCTAGTGTGCTGCATGCCGCCATGCCACGGGTGGGTACACTCATGACTGGGGACTGCCACTAGTGGTAACCACCCACGTGGCCCAACCCGTCGATGGGTGAGGGTTGATTATGAGAAATTTCCCTCACCCCTAGGCAGGTTGGTCCATGCAGGTGGGTTTCACCAACGAGCATGCCCACGAGCAGGCACACCCGCTGACGGCACCCACCCCCATGGTCCAACTCGCCTGGGGGTGAGGTAGATTCTAAGAACCGGTCTCACCCCTAGGCGATTTGGGTCACGAGGGTGGGTGTTACCGGTGGGCATCCTCGGTCGTGGGCATGTCTACCGACAGCCATGGGCGTGGGATGTTTGTGGGCATGTGGTCCAATGCATGAGCAATGGGATCATGTGATTCGAGTGGAGGAAGTGAAATCTATGTGATAGATTGATCTTTAATGCATACCGATGAGTGATGAAGAGATTTAGGTATTTCAACAATTTCCTGATTAGAAGTCAAACCAACCTCACGACAGTAAGGGCCTAACATAACCATCAACTTGGGCTGAAATCCCTTGACGACCTTTGGGGTTTCAACTTCATCGACATATATATCATCATAAACAGGTGGCTTTGAAAGATCAACAATGATGGAATCAACATCGTGAATGAATACAGGAGTAAATAGATCACGAAAACTATGATCAGAAATATCAATGATTTCTTCGGCATCTTCATGATCTCATGAATCAAATAGAGGGGTAGATTAGAAGAAAGAATGTTCACCCTTTGCATTTCTGGAAAAGGCACATGAAAAAGCAAGTGGATTTTCAGTGAAGAATTTGTCCTCTTTATTGTTAAATGATGTACTGACATCAGGTGTGTTTTGTGAATGATCGAAAGTAGATGCACCCATGGATGGAGTTACACAAGGAAAATCAAAGATAGCTAAATCATCAAAGATGTTAGGAAAAAGCGGAGAAGACACAGACAAAAAGAGGTCATCCTTTATTGTGGGTTGATGTTTAGATCCCCATTCATACTCATCATAAATGATAGCACAAGTTGGTTGGGAAACATCAACTCCGTCGATGGGTTGATTCTCATCCACAACAAGTGTAGAGTCCGGAATGAAAGAACATAAGATAGCACAATCCCAAGGATCAGCAGAATGTGAAGATGGACGTTGAGGTGAAAAGTGCATGTGACAACCCATGGGCTTCCCAACAAAATCTATGTAATTAAGAGTAGTGACGGTGGGAGGATGTCACAGTTGAACAGATGTGTGTGCATGCTATCCCACATCACTCTGCAGGGGTGGATCTGTTTGATGAGGAGAAGGTGGACAACCACTTGTGACAATGAGTGTATCCTCTTGTGATTGTGTATCTCCACCACCAAAGTATGCTAAGCAGGGTATTAACTTTAACTTCATTTTCAAATAGAGTGATTTGGTAAGACAATATTCAAATCTGTCCATGAGATATTTGAATTTCATCTAGTTTTTCAGATTTTCAAACTGGAGTAAAATGGATTATTGCCAAAAATCCATAGGCTATTCATGTAAGTCCTTCCGTTGTTTTAACATTTTCTTGTCAAGAGCTTTAGGATCAAAAGGATGGAAAACTAATTCGATTAGATCACTGAAGTGCTTAAATGAGTGCATGCAATTGTGAGGCAAGTTGTGGCACCATCATTGTGGAGATTCACGAAGTGTGGTTGCAAGCAGCATGTTGACCTCTACTTCATCAAACTATTATGCATCCTCCAAGAATGCAAGGAAGTCATGTAAGTACTCAGACTAAGCCACTTCACCTTCACCATCATACGTGAGTTCCGATAAGTGATCAAAGAACTCCTTCGTGATTTCAAAGGAATGTGCATTGGACAGACATCACTGAGGGTGAACTACAACGATATCCATGATAGATTTGCAAAGATCCAAAATAGGATGTGATGACTCAGCTTTTCATCTAGCCCTCCTTCTAGGGCCAAAAATGTTAACGGTGTTGGATGTGCCAACATGTTAGGGGATCACCCCAGTAAGAAGTTGCAACTAGACCTCAGACCATTTGGAGTAGGAGTCTTAAAAGTGGGTAGTACGGTATTTCCTTGACTGCAGTTGACTATAGAGGTAAGTAAGATGTCCTTTCCGGTAGAAAAGGTGTGACCTTGCAGTAAGTTGAGGAAGGTCCATGAAAGGCTATAACTCATTAAATGGGGGAAGAGTGCACCCCTTAGAAACTTGTGATAGAACGCAACTTGAAAGGGAACACAAAAGTAGAAAGACATCACGAGATGGAAAGAAGGATAGTTGATGATCCAAAGTGATGGATTATATCAACAACACACTTCAATATGATTCATATAAACACATACGTAATAGTACACACATACATGTGTAAATAACATCTACATACATCATTAGAGTAACCAGGATAGCCAAACTACAATAACAACATATGCATGAAATGGTTGGCTCTGTTATATCGAAAGGGTGCACGATCCAATCATACATACAACCATGAATTCAACTAGCCCTGATATCAGAACATTATAGTCATTGCCGCTTGCTCCTCCAAAGAAATGTACTAGCTATGCACTGTGGAGAAGCCAAGGCTCATTACAATACACTCCAAGCTTTCTCTAAGTTATCCCTATAGGAAGCTTGGCTCCCAAAAGCCTATACAATGAGTTATGAGGTTCTATAAATAGAAAAGGGTGGGGTGACCCCTAACATTCCCCTTTGTGAATCTTCACCTACCCTTATGACTCTTCAACTACTAGATGATTGTTACATTCTAACATCGACATTTGGTCTTTCACTTTTACAACATGTTTATATTACAATCTACACATGTACCCATGTGAGACAAAATAGGTTTGAGTAAGCTATGTAGGACATCACTAAGATTTATACAGCTATGGGAAGACTAACTCTTCGACACCCTCGCATTGATCGATGGTTGTGAACTGATACCAAGCTTGGTAGTATGTTATGGTTTCCGCCTAGTCTATGGTAACATCTTTCTGAAAGAGAAATTTTGCCTTTGTTGCATTAGGATACACTGGTTTGGCACCTCTGTCCTGTTGGGTTGTGTTATATTCTTTCCACATAGTTAACAGGGGGTTTGAGGGGTACCCGTAACCCCACTTTATGGGGTTTTGGTTTTGGACCCTATTTTAGGTTGGGCGGACCCACCTATGGTTTTGTGCATGATTTTCGCACATGTTTTTTGGATGCGATGGTTTTCAGTCCATGGTTTTGGACACGATGGTTTTCGGTCCATGGTATTGGATGCTT
>APFE031312252.1:0-23838 GCA_000404065.3 Pinus taeda | reverse complement strand
GTCCTGGTTTTGGGATCCAGTGGGAAATCTTTGTGTATACGTGTTTTATGTGTTATGCTCTCGCATTTTTATTTTTCCTGTGATTTAGAATTCGTATGCAGGTAATTTCTGTATGGGGTTAAAACCTACATGTCCAACGCATGAGATAACATGCACATCATAGTCTTGAGAACAACCAGACAACCAACATACTGATGCATAGTGTCTGCGCTCATCTGCAATTTTGAACTGGTGGCTATGCGCATTAATTGATCAAAATACACATCTAGCTCCAGTTAGAATTTGTTCTTTGTTTCTTCCTTGGTGCATGTTCCAATGGATGTGAATGCATGCGTGTACACAATGACATCCATGCTCCTGAACACCTGTGCATGTAAATCTTGTAAGCTAATGATGAGCTGCAGGAGTTCCCCATAGTTCTGGATTTGACTCTGGATGCGTGCCTTTAACTCTACTGCCTTTGGCTTCATCATATTTAGCAAGTGAAATGGGGATCATTTGTACGTCATTGTCCATATTTGCATGTGATCGATATTAGTGTGTAAGTCTAACAAGAGGCATGCTCTCCTAGCAGAGCGCTTCTGCCAACCATTCAAATGGACAATTGACTTATGCACAGTGACAAATCTGAAGTACAACTTCCACATGACTGTCTCGAGAGACAATACTTCATATAGTATCACTCTCCTCAACTCTTCTCTGGCGGATGTTGTAACCTTCTCTCCTCCCTTCTTAGCTGCTTATAGCTCCTTAGCCATGCACTTGTTCTCAGCTATCATGAGTCTAATACTCGAGCTAGTGGCTTCGGCATATGCTTTGGTAACATCGGCCAATGTAGTTGAATGTATGAGCACATCGGACATGATCACTCACTCTTCAAACTACATAGGAGATACATGGACATCCAGAGTAGGCACTTTGTTTGATTGCACAACATTGTGTTGTGACTCGTCGAAAGATATGTTGTGCATCTCAGCTTCCAGATTGTATTCAAGGATTTTCGTGTCTCCTTGATTGCTTGGGACTTGATCTGGTGAAGCCAATGTGATGATGTCTTGGTCCTGAGGCATGAGGTCAATATCTTGATCTACCTCTGGTTGAACCACATCCATGTGCATCTACTCTAGCATCTGTTCAATCTCATGAGAAAAGTCCTCCTCCTGTGACTGATCACCCTATCGTCTATGTGTCAGCTGCTCTGATGAGTCAATAACCTGTATGGGCATAGTTTCACCAATATGTGAATGTTGTGCCTTTTGTTGTTCTTCTTCCTGTTGTGTTTCCTTCTCTCTTCTCCGCAGCTCCTGTTCTTTCGTGAGTTGTTGCTTCAACTCTTGCAACTACTTTTCTACTTCCTCCAACTTCTTCTTCTCTCTTTGCCTTTGCATGATCCTTCTATCATGATGTCACCTCTTCACCTCAATCTCCAAAGATGCTCTCAACACAAGTGGATCTACTTTGAACTTGCAACTTTTCTCTGCCTCTACGCTATCTGCAAACTTCCTCTTGCCTTTGTCAAGTGCAAGTTTGCTACTCTCTGAGATGTTGCTGCCTTTTGCTTTGCTAACCACTCTACAACTTTGCTGACTGGTTCGTTGAGCCTTGAGAAGTGATAAAAATATCTCCATGGGTCTTCCTCAAGCCAATTACATGCCTCATGGATCCATGGATGATACACTCTCGCATAGTGGTCCTTTACTAAGTAGTGTGGGTCATACAGATTGAAACTTCTAGTGCTAAAGGTGAACCTCTTGAATTATTCCATCTCGGTCTCAGCATGCTTGAGATTTTGGATCTCATACAACCCGATCCACAAAGGAAGAGCGGGCAAAGGTGCCTTATTCTTCCTATGCATTCTAGCTAACAACCTTATCGAGATGTGATATGATACTCCTGGCATGATGATCTTATCCATGGAAAACTTCGGTAAACATTGTGGATCCTTCTCCACGATATACATTTGGATGAAGGTGCCAAGGGGTTAGGCATACCAATCTACTATGTTAATCAATGCCTCCATCGCTGCCTGTGACATGCAAGGTAGATCCTTCTCAACTATCATCCTATATATCGGGGTAACAAAGTGGTCTGGTAGTTGTATGATAACTCCATAGAAGCTGCATTCAGAGAAAAACCTATAATAAGTGTGCATAGAGGTTTTTGAAGGTGATCATGCCCAACCCAAGCCTCGAAACTGCTGATAGGCATAGACTGCATTAACTATGTAAGAAGACATGAATAGCTTCACTTGTGGCCCTTGGGCGGGTGTCAAGCTTCTCTTACCTATTTCTTCAACCTCAGAGCCAACATTTCAGACTAGTTGAAAGGTCTTCCTTCACTCGCCAATTCATCCAACACAAGCACCCAACTTTGTGGGAAGGTTTCTGTTCTCTCTTAGTGGTAGAAGCGTAATGTGAAGATGAACAAGAGCTGATATGCCTTCCAAAGTATCCTTATCTTGTCAACCTGGTTGGGTGTTGTCTTAAACTTGGACGATTCTTTCACCCAACTCTTGAAGATGTATCTTGAGTTTGCACTGTTGTTGGGTCTAGTGAAGGGTGTATCCATCGTGATCACCGACTGTGGTAAGCGATACATCTCCTGAAATTCCTTTGCCCTGAAAATAGAAAGTTTTGTTCCATTGACACTCGTCAATGCCATTGTCTTTGGATCAGTATGTGAGACAATCTAGTGGATCATGTCCGCCCATGGAAATGCGAGATACCTGAATGCAATCTGGTACAAGCCAGACTTGTGTATGTTGACATAGACCCTGCGGTCTTCGAGATTTTCCTCGAATGTGCCTGAAAAGGTACCATTGATGTCTTTCCATTTCATCTTGATCTCTTTTTCTATGAACAACTTAGTGTCTTCATAGATGGGCAATCTCATAGACACTTGCTCAACTTCATCTCCAGTTGCATTATTGATGGTGTCCTTTGACCCTTCTCTCTTGGAAGAAATTTTACCTATAATTTTGAGAGCGAATGAACACCTATGATACCTAGAGAAAGAGCATCACTCATAGAAAGAAAATTGTCAGTTGAAAACCAAAACAACTTGAGGGCTGTCATGCAACACACCTGGGTGACCAACTGAAAAGATTGTGCAATTTTCACTGGGAGGTTGGGAGACTAACTACCAAAACTACACAGAACACAGTATAGACTGCTAGTGGGCTGACTAACTTTTGAAACTACGTAGATCAAAGTCCACCTTGGACTACTGAGAACTAAAACTGCGTAATGTGCAGTTTCAGTCAGCAATAACTGCAACCTAGAAAATTGCATTAGTGCAATTCCAGGTGCGAGTACGGAACTTCCTCTCAGAATTAAGCAGAGAAATCCTGGAGGCCAGTGTTGGGCTAGATTTAAGAAATTTCTGAGAGGAAGGTAGAGGCTTCACTCTCAGAAATGTGCAGTGCAAGCTCGGCAAGGCAAGGCCCAGGCCAAGGCAACCCAGACCCACCAATGGGAAACTGAAAACATGTAAAGGCTAAATGCATGGTGAAGCTGAGTGGAGACAAGATTAAATGATCATGCATGGAAATAGTGAGTGCAAGATTCAAAAAATGGGAAAAAAAACAAGTGTATGAAGTGAGTTTCCGCAATGGTGATTGTTAGTGCAGAAATAGTGTCATGCATGTGACATTAGTTAGATGCAATGAAAAACTGAAACAATGCTTCTACAAGCTAACATGCATTAAAATGACAAAAATTGTTCAACAAGACCAAGAAAAAAACACTCACACAAACCAAAATACAAAAAGCGACCAAAAAGCAGCAAAAGACATGAAAAGCGGACTTACCCAGAAAAAGCAGAGCTGAGTGTGCCAAATGTTCCTAGATGCGATGTGGGATGCTAGAGCTCTAATATCGATGTGAAGAATGAGCTCTAAAGTGTCGAATAAATAGTTTTTATAAGATTGAGGCTTATGACGTACATGCCACAAATCTAGGAAAAAGTGACACTAGGAGGGAGGCTTCTAAAATGGCTTTTGCATGTAACCTCCAGTTGCTAAAAATGGATCCCTAAAATATTCTTTTTTGTGTTTTTTTCCTTTTTCTTTTTTGGGAAAAGAAGCCCATGCATGCAAATTAAGATTGGTCAATCCTGGAGGGAACCTGTTAACTTGGGAGCACATGCAACAGATTACAAGCCTTGGAGTGACTTTTGCATAGTTTATGGGCTTAGTTGGTCTGGCAGTCACTTAGGCTCTGCATAATTTCCAGACTAAAGCCATGGCTGTTACCCAAAACTGTGCAAATTTTGAGAGCAAGCCCAGTGATGGGCTATTCAGAGGGAAGGCTTCCTGTTTTCTCTGTGTATTTCTGGAGAGCAGCACGGTGCCTAGAAAGTTTGAAAAATTTTGGAGAGAAAGGTTGGTTCCCCTCCAGATTTGCTCAATTTTCCAAGTGAGCACAACAGCCAGAAAATGACCAAGTGTCAAAATGTAAGCTTGCAGGTGGGAGACAAATAGGCTGGAAAACACAAGCTGATGAGCTACTGAAACTCAACTAAGAAAAAGTACTTGACATTGCAAGACATGCTACTAAGGATGGTTGGTAGGGAGGCTCCAAAACGAAGCTAAGGAAAACTTTTGGAGGGTGGTTGTCGCTGCTACAACACTTGACAACACATTGGTATAACTCTAGCTCTCTTAATGGACCTTGTTCCGTGAAAATAAAGTCTAACTCCTCTAGAAGTATTGTTCGATTCTCTGATCATCATGATTTTCACACTAGCTTGAATGAAATATGTAGCACCTGCCATGCTCTTGATCGGTTAGCACACATTCCAAGCCAAGTTGACACAATTGTTTCAATTGGGGATGAGGGGTATATTGGTACACAAGCAATATGATTGTCAGAGTTTAAGTTTTATCTATTGTGTTTCTCCATTGCAAACAAGCTTGGATAGTACCCCGACAGAGTCACATAGGAACACAAGCATCGCTCTGCTGCTAGTGAGCCTGGTCAGTACCCTGATGAAGTTACTTGCATCACCTCCCTGCATAGGAAGCCTTTCTCTTCTTTCACCTTATTCATTTTTTCACAAAATTTCACATTTTCATTTTTTCATTTTTCATTTTTCAAGAACTGTGCATAGAACCCATTTATTTCAGAGGCAGAAGAGGGATCCTGACTTGCTGAGAGTAGAAGAGGTTGTTTCTTCAAAGAAGTATTGTATATATACCTTTGACATACTTTTTAAGGTTTTCCCCTTGACCTTACTCTACTTGACTAGGCTGACAAGGGTTAACCCAAAACAACCAACTTTAGTAGGTGGTACCAGTTAGTGCGCAAGTGTTGTGTTTTCCCCAAGATTCACTTTAGAAAAAAATGTATTATCCACTGGTGTATCATTGATTGAAGACAACAAGTTTTGCATAAAGAGAGAAGACAACAGATAACCAAGTATTGATAGTTGTACAAGTCCTCCAGTACTTTACCTTTTTGTTTCATGAGCCGTACATGGTTTTATGCAAAACTAACCTATGGATGTAAACAAGCAACAAACAAAATAGCAAAGAGTAGAAGTAAATGAAAAAGGAGAGAGAGTAAGCAAAGAAAGCAAGCATTAAAACAAACAGACCAAGCAAGAAAGAAACATGCATTCAAGCAAACAAGACAAAAATAAAACACTACTACTTCTAAGCTAACGGTGCATGGGTTTGTTCACGTGAAGTGATATTTTCAATGCAACCACTGGTGCATTGGCTGACCCATGGTGGTGAAGGCATGGTCTGTGAACATCATAGTTAGGTGAACCAGCAAACATGAAATATATAACAATGAAGAAAAACACACTTTGAGTTTAAATGCATCCACAAAAAGGAAAAAATTTGAAGCATACAACAAGCATTCTGTGGACTTACCATGGTGCTATGATACACTATGTGCAAATGTTAAGTATATGCACTCTCTTGATTGCGACATGCAAGAAAACATCAGAAAAAGAGAAAACTTACGTCTCACGAGCGTGCTTGCTGTGTAAAATTCCTCCAATGCATGAGTGATGGGATCATGTGATTTGAGTGGAGGAAGAGAAATCTATGTGATAGATTGATCTTCAATGCATACAAATGAATGATGAGGAGCCTTGGTATTTCAACAATTTCTTGGTCATAAGTTAAACCAACCTCAGGACAGCGAGGGCCTAACATAACCATTGGCTCGGGCTAAAGTTCTTCGATAACCTACGGGATTCCAAATATATTGACATATAGATCATCATAAACAAGTGGATTTGAAAGATCAACAACGATGGAATCAACATCGTGACCAAATATAGGAGTAAATAGATCACGGAAACTACGATCAGAAAAATCAATGAGTACATTGACATCCTCATGATCTGATGAATCAAATAGAGAGGTATATGAGAAGCAAAAATTTTCACCCTTTGTGTTTCCATAAAAGGCAGATGAAAAATCAAGTAGATTTTCAATGAAGAATTTGTCCTCTCTGCTTTCAAATGATGGACTAACATCGGGTGTGTTCTGTAGATGTTCAGGAGTAGATGCATCTATGGATGGAGTTACACAAGGAAAATCAGAGATAGCAAAATCACCAAAGATGTCAGGAAAAAGTGGAGAAGGTGCAGATAGAAGGAGGTCACCCTTCACCGCGTGTTGATGTTCAGATCCCCAGTCATACTCATCATAAATAATGGTACAAGTTGGTTTTGCAATGTCAACTTCGTCGATGGCTTGATCCTTGATCCAAAAATGGACCCTGGATAAACCTCTAAGTCTAAAAGGCTTCATATAAGAGGTAAAAGGTGCCAAATGGCACAAATCCTTTGTAAATCAGAGGAAAATGAAAGTCGCAGGCTACTCTTAGAAATAGTATCTTTGCAGAGATCCCTTCATTCTAAATCCAACGCAACTTGAATAGGCGAAAAAAGACTTCAGATGGAGAAGTTATCACAAAAAGAAGTTCCCCTTTGTTCTTTGGGAAAGAGGCACAAATCCTTTAAAAATGGGCAAAATACCCTTATAATGGAAAATTGCATCGCATGAGGCCAAGAGGAGGACTTAAAGTTGGGTAGAAGGCATCCCCGATCAGCAACCTCTGATGATCAGATCGGTGGGTCGGATCGGAGGCAGGCAGTGTATACCCGAGGGGAAGGTCCTAGGCCGATGCGATGGTGAGATCGCTAAAATCGGCGGATTGCAATCGGCGATACCGCAAGGCAAAGGCAGGACCCCGGGCGATGCGATATCATGATCATCGATATCAGCGGATCACAATTGGAGCTACACATAGGAGCGAATATAGACATATATATGCGCGATGCGATTAGTTGGACCCAATGCAAATATAAATGTTATTTCATAAGATTTTAGATCCATCAATTGGCCTTTTTAATGTATTTACATGTATTTCATTTATTAAACGAAATACAAAGGGAAGCCACAAAGAGGGGCATGGCGACTTGCGATAGCAGTTTCAGGCGGACTTGATATAAATATAAGGCGAAATTCAGGATGTTTGAAGTCTGAAAGACTGTGTTGTGGTGGATTTTCCCAAGTTTGAAGGCATTTCTCTATGCAACCAGAGAATGGTCATTTCAAGGATTTCAAAGGCCCAATTCCCTCATCCATCATAGATTAGGTGGCCGCCTCCCCTGAATGCATTATGCAATGATTATTTAATGCTAGAAGAAGTATTTGAGCGGGCAGAGGCCGAGAGCCAGATGACAGTCGAACAGACAATGCGTAGGGAAGCCAAGAGCCATAGAAGGATGATTGTACACAAAGAAATGGCTGGGGTAGCCAAAAAGCCGGAAGCTTACCTCAAAGGAGGCAGAGAGCTCAATTGAGAAAAAATTGAATGCTGAAAGTAGTAGTAGAGCCGAGAAAGTAGGGAGAGCAGAAGAGCTACTATGCAGAGCAGCTGAGGGAGCCTTTGGGGTCACTTGAAGTTCAAGTGAAAAGCTAGAGAGCTGAAGGTTGTAGAGGGCCAAGAAGCCAGAGCTGAAGAAACAGAGCCAAAGCTAGAGCCAAAGAGCCAGAGCCAGAGCAAAGAGCCAGAGCCAAGAATCAGAGCCAAAGCCAGAGTCGAGACCCAGAATTCTGAGAGCTTCAAGAGCCGGGGATAAAAATGGTATCTGAACCTACTGTTTTTGTGTAAAACAGTAGGAGTTGAGCCAAGAGCTTGTAAAAAGGACTTATACCATAATTCTAGAGAGCCTAGTCGAGTTAACTAGAGCTCAAGGAAACGTAGCCTAAGAGTTTTGGGTGAACTCCAAATTAAATTGTTGTTCTGTGTGTTTTATTTATCACTGCATTAGTATGTATTGTACGTATTTACATATCAGCATACAGAATAGATTTTAAAGCACATAAATATAACCATACACCTATAATTTCAAGCATGTTATCATTTTTTCATTGGTTAATCAATAAGACTTGGGAATATTTAAAGCTTTGGGAGTGGGAGAGGTTCTTGTAAGTTAGACAAGAAGCCCAAGTGCTCCATTTTCAGATAAGGTGGTATTAGAGCGTGAGATTGATTAACCTCACCTTCAAAGAAGGTTATCTCTGAATGCTTGATTAAAAGAGCAAAGATTTCTTGTCTGAAAGGTGTTTGGGCAGTCAAGGATAGATTGTCTGACTGATGTATGCTTGTTTTAGACTGACTATTTTCTGAGTTTACAGAGGTGAAGAGAAATCTATAGAAAGCTTGGTCCAGCAAGGACAAGAAGAAAGAAGAAATCATTGGCATAATGACAACTTCTACAAGTGGGTCCTCGAATTCTTCTTTCTTCATCACAAGACTCTTGGATGAAGACATGAAGTAATAATTGTCCACCATGATGGATATGGTGAGAGAAATGTATTAGGATGGAAGGAAGAGTAGCAGACTTAGAGAGTAGTTCAATTCCATGGAGGAAGAGAAGCAGTTGCTTTCTGACAAATTGCAGGAAATGGAGAGGCAACTTCATATTTCAAATATGAACCTAAAAAGGATGCATGAGTTGGAGACACAACTATATGTTGCCCAAGAATCCTTGGTCAAGTATTAGCTTGAAGAAGAGATAAACCATTCCAGTTTGTCTTCAAATTCCTCTGAGAATTCTTATATTGGTTCTTTTGAAAAACATACCAAAGGCATAGGTTCCAAGATAATGTCGAAGATGGGCTATGAAGGAAAGGGCTTGGGCAAGCATGCACAAGGTATTGTTGAACCAATAATGGTTGAAGAAAGGCCTAAGTATTTGGGTCTTGGGTATGGACAGTCTTATGGAGAAAGTTCCAAGGCTTCCATGAAGGCCATTGAAATAGCTCCAAGGAGGGGTTGCATTACAGAGTGTGAAGATTGTATTCAGGAGGAATGCAATAGCTTGAAACATCAATTGCAGGATGCAGGTGTTCAGAAGCACACACTTGAACCAGAGAGTTGGGGAGACTCCAATAGCCTTGAAGAGATTGATGGTGTTCCAAAGGGAGCCACTTCTTAATTTGCTTCACCTCCTCATGAAGGAAATAAAGGTGAAAGAGGCAGGTATAAATCTGGTTCTAAACATTTTCCTTTTGATTGTGCAAAGCATGGTAAATTTCCATATATGTATGGGAAAGTAATTGCATGTTCCTTTTGTGGTTTGGATAACAATCATGTTTCTAGATGTTGGAAGAAAATGGCCACACACAGGAAACTTTTGAAGGAAAGGAAACAAGAAGCCAAAGGTCCATTGGAAAAGGAAAATTATGTTGCCAATATGATGCAGATGTAGTGCACTTATTGCCATAAGCAAGGACATCTTGCTACAAAATGTTGAACTTTGAATCCACCAATGCTTCCACAAAAGCTGAAGAAAGTGGAAAGAGAAGATGGCAAAAATGGAAGTGAAGATTCCATGAATGATGTGTCTCAAAATGATTCACATGATGATGCTAATGTGCAAACAAAGGTAGTACCTTTGGAAGGGATTGGTAAGGAATAGTTAGAGTTCTTATCTGATTAAGGTTACATGTCTATTGATACATCTACATTATATTTCATTTCAGCTTTGAAAGTACAGTGTGCTTAAGTGAAAGTTGAAGGATGAAATGCATGCATGAGCATGAGACACATGAACACATGGATGTTGATGATTTCCTTGTTTTTGAACATGTATGTGTAATTAACTTGCAGGGTTGATTTCTTTGACATGCATGTGATGCCATGTTGACTTGGAAGAAGTTAACTTGGTCCCCAAATGGAGATAATGATGAAGTGTTTCATCTTTTGAAAAAGAGTCCTAATGGTCTTTTTCTACATGCTTGACTTAAAGAGTCATTTGTTTAAAGGCATGTTTTGTGGGCTTGTTATCTATTCCATCATTTGTATGCAGATGTAAGACATGGAGGTTGACAAGAGTTTAGGCCATCCAGTTGTTGTCTATGTTTCTGTTGTTGTTAATAGTTGTTGTTGACAGCTTGTCAAACAGGTACAAATGAAATTTTTGTGGAGCAGATGTACTTCAAATTTGTTTGAGCCACCTTGGATCAATGATCAAGGCAAAGAAGTTCAAACCACCTTCTATGACCAATTCAACAGAAGTTCTGAAAAAAGGAAAGGAGGAAGACAGTTCTTCCTAGGAAGACCAGCCCATCCAAGGAGGGAAGGGGTTAGAAACTTTGGTTTAGAGGCACTATGCAAGACAAGTGTAGGGAGGCTAAAAGAAGAGGGTGAGTCAATATCATTTACTGCTCAGATTAGTATATCATTCTTTTGGACACCAAAAGTTCTCTTAGTGGGAAGGTGTGATCCAAAAATGGACACTGGATAAACCTCTAAGTCTAAAAGGCTTCATATAAGAGGTAAAAGGTGCCAAATGACACAAATCCTTTGTAAATCAGAGGAAAATGGAAGTCATGGGCTGCTCTTAGAAATAGTCTCTTTGTAGAGATCCCTTCATTCTGAATCCAATGCAACTTGAATGGGCAAAAACAAACTTCAAATGGAGAAGTTACCACAAAAAGAAGTTCCCCTTTGTTCTTTGGGAAAGAGGCAAAAATGCTTTAAAAATGGGAAAAAGACCCTTATAAGGGAAAATCGCATCGCATGAGGCCAGGAGGAGGACTTAAAGTTGGGCAGAAGGCACCCCTAATCAGCGAACTCTGATGAACAGATCGGCTGGTCAGATCAGAGGTAGGCAATGTATACCCAAGGCAAAGGTCTTGGGCTGATGTGATGGTGCGATCGCCGAAATCGGTGAATCGCAATCAGTGATACCACAAGGCAAAGGTAGGACCATGGGCGACGTGATATCACGATCACCAATATTGACAGATTGCAATCAGAGCTACACAGAGGAGTGGCTATAGACATATATATATTCGCGATGCGATTAGCCAGACCCAATGGAAATCTAAACACTATTTCATAAGATTTGAGATCCGTCAATTGGCCTTTTTAATGTATTTCCATGTATTTCATTTATTAAACGAAATACAAAGGGAAGCCACAGAGAGGGGCATGGCAACTTGCGATAGCAATTTCAGGCGGACCTTATAGAAATACAAGGCAGAATTCAAGATGTTTGAAGTCTGAAAGATTGTGTTGTGGCGGATTTTCTTGAGTTTGAAGGCATTTCTCTGTGTAACCGGAGAATGGTCGTTTCACAGATTTCAAAGGTCTGATGCCCTCATCTGTCACAGATTAGGTGGTCACCTCCCCTGAATGCATTATGCAATGATTATTTAACGCTAGAAGAAGGCTTTGAGCGGCTAGAGGCTGAGAGCCAGATGGTAGTCAAACAGATAATGCATAGGAAGCCAAGAGCCACATAAGGATGATTTCGCAGAGAGAAACGGCTGGGGTAGCCAAAAAGCTGGAAGCTCACCTCAAAGGAGGCAGAGAGCTCAATTGAGAAAACGCTGAATACTTAAAGTAGTGGCAGAGCTGAGAAAGAAGGGAGAGTTGAAGAGCTAGTGCACAGAGTAGCTGAGGGAGCCTTTGGGGTCACTTGAAGTTCAAGTGAAAAGCTAGAGAGCTGAAGGTTGTAGAGGGCCAAGAAGCTAGAGCTGAAGAACTAGAGCCAAAGCCAGAGACGAAGAGCCAGAGTGAGAGCCGAGAGTCAGAAAGCCGAGAGCTTCAAGAGCCAGGGATAAAAATTGTATCTGAACCCACTGTTTTTGTGTAAAATGGTAGGAGTTGAGCCAAGATCTTGTGAAAAGGACATATACCATAATCCCATAGAGCCTAGTCGAGTTGACTAGAGCTCAAGGAGACATAGCCCAAGATTTTTGGGTGAACTCCAAATTAAATTGTTGTTTTGTGTGTTTTGTTTATTGCTACATTAGTATTTATTATATGTATTTACATATCAGCATACACAACAGATTTTAAAGCACATAAACAACCAACAATAAATTTAAGCATACACATATAGTTTCAAGCATATTATCATTTCTGCATTGGTTAATCAATAAGACATGGGAATATTTAAAGCTTTGGGAGTGGGAGAGGTTCTTGTAAGTTAGACAAGAAGTGTAAGTGCCCCATTTTTAGATCAATCCTCATTCACAACAGGTGTAGAGTTTGGAACAGAAGAACACAAGAGAATGCAATCTAGAGGATCAATAGAATGTGAAGACAATGGTTGAGGTAACAAGTGCATGTGACAACCCATGTGATTCCCAAGTAAATCTGATGGTGGGAGGATGTGATAGTTGAATAGATGTGTGTGCATGTTCTCCCACATCACTTTGCAGAGGTGGAGCTATTTGACGAGGAGAAAGTGGACAGTCACTTGTGACAACGACTATATTCGCTTGTGATTGTGTAGCTCCATCACCAAAGTATGCTAAGAAGGGTTTGAACTTTAACTTCATTTTTGGTTAGAGTGATTTAGTAAGGAAATATTCAAATCTATCCATGAGATATTGGAATTTCATCTGGTTTTTCATAGCTTCAAGTTGGAGTAAACGGAAGTGTTGCCAAAAATCTATAGGTTTTTCATGCAAGGCCTTCCATTGTTTTACCATTTTCTTGTCAAGAGATTTAGAATCAAAATGATGGAAAAATGATTCGATTAGATCATAGAAGTGCTTAAATGAGTGCATGCAATTGTGAGGCAAGTAGCGGCACCATCGTTGTGGAGATTTGTGAAGTGTGGTTGCCAGAAGCATGCTGACCTCTACTTCATTAAACCCTTCCGCATACTCCAAAAATGCAAGGAAGTTAAGTAAGTTCTCAGGCAAGGCCACTTCACCTTCACCATCATACATTAGTTTCAACAAGTGATCAAAGAACTCCTTCATCATTTGAAAGGAATGTACGTTGGACAGACATCGCGGAGGGTGAACTACAACGATATCCATGGTAAATGTGCAAAGATTCAAAATAGGATGTGAAGACTTAACTTGTCATCTAGCCCTCCTTCTAGCACCAGAAATGTTGACAGGATTGGACCTGCCAACATGTCAGGGGATCTCCTCAATAAGAAGTCCCAACTAGATCTCAGACCATTTGGAGTAGGAGTCCCAGCATTGGATAGTACGGTATTTCCTTGACTATGGTTGCATGAAGAGGTAATTAAGATGTCCTTGTTGGTAGCAAGGGTGTGACCTTGCAACAAGTTAAGGAATGTGCATGGAAGGCTCTAACTCACAAAAGGGGGGAAGAGTGCACCCCTTAGAAACCTGTGATAGCACGCAGCTTGGAAGGGAAGACAAGAGAAGAAATACATCACGAGATGGAAAGCAAGAAATCCGACGATCCAAAGTGATGGATTATATCAACAATATGCTTTGGTAAGATTCATACAAACATGTATGGAATAGTCCATACATACATGCGAAAATAATAGCTACATACATCATTAACGTAACTAGGATAGCCGAACTACAATAACAACATATGCATGAAATGTGTTGTCTCTGTTATATTAAAAGAGTGAAAGATCCAATCATACATACAATTATGATTTCCACTAGCCCTGATAGTGGAACATTACAGTCGTTTCCACCTACTCCTCTAAAGAGATTTATTAGCTCTGCACTGTGGATTAGCCAAGGCTCATTACAATACACTCCAAGATTTCTCTAAGTTATCCCTATAGGAAGCTTGACACTCAAAATCTTGTACAATGAGTTACGAGGTTATATAAATAGCAAAGGGTGGGGTGACCCCTAACATTCCACTTTGTGACTCTTCACCTACCCTCATGACTCTTTAACTACTAATTACATTCTAGCATCGACACTTGGTCTTTACAGCATGTTCAAATTACAATATGCACATGTACTCTTTGATCACTAACTCTTTGATCACTAACTCTTTGATGTCTGAGTATCGTTCTCCTCAACTCTACTCTGACGAATGATGTAACCTCCTCTCCTCCCTTCTTGGCCACTTGTAACTCATTAGCCATGCACTCGTTCTTAGCTATGAGGAATCTAACAATCGAGATGGTGGCTTCATCATATGCTTTGGTAGAATCAACAAATGCAGTTGGATGTTTATGCACATTGAACATGATCACTCGCTCTTCAAACTATGTAGGGGATACATGGAAATTCAGAGTAGGCAGTCTGTGTGATTCCACAACTCTGTGTTTTGACTTGTCGAAAGATATGTTGTGAATCTCAACTTCCATATTTTCTTCAAGGATTTTGTGTCTCCTTGATCACTTGGGACTTTCTCTACTTCCAGATCTAGTGAAGCCAGTGCGGTGACATCTTGGTCCTGAGGCATGATGTCAATATACCGATTTAACTCTGGTTGAACCACATTTGTGTCCATATTCTCTAGCATCTCTTTAATCTCCTGAGCAAAGTCCTACTCCTGTGACTACTCACATTGTTTGCTATGTGTCTGCTGCTCGGAAGAGTCAATAACCTATATGGGCACAGTTTCATCAATATGTGCATGATGCGCCTCTTGCTGTTTTTGTTCATGTTTTGTTTCCTTCTCTCTTATGCGCAACTCCTATTCTTCCATGAGTTGTTGCTTTAACTCCTGTAACTCCTTTTCTTCTTCCTCCAACTTCTGCTTCTCTCTTTTCCTTTGCACGATCCTTCTGTCACGTTATCACCTCTTCACCTCAATCTCCGAAGCTTCTATCAACACAAGTGGATCTGCTTTGAACTTGCATCTTTGCTCTGCCTCTGCGTTGTGTGAAACCTTCCTCTTGCATTTGTCAAGCACAAGTTTGTTGCCCTCTGCTGCTGCTGATGATGATGCTCTCTGAGATGCTGCTACCTTCTACTTTACTAACCACTCTATTGCTCTGTTGATTGGTTCATTGAGCCTTGAGAAGTGATAACAGTATCTCCATGGGTCTTCCTCGGCCTAATGACACGCCCCGTGGATCCAAGGATGATACACTCTCGTAAAATGGTACTTTACTAAGAAGTGTGGGTCATACAGATTAAAACTTATGGTGTCGAATGTGAACCTCTTGAATTATTCCATCTCGGCCTCAACATGCTTGAGATTCTGGATCTCATACAACCCGATTCAAAAAGGAAGAGTGGGACAAGGTGCCTTCTTCTTCCTATGCAGTTGAGTGGACATCCCTATCGAGATGTTATATGATACTTCATGTATGATGAGCTTACCCATGGAAAACTTTGGTAAACATGCAGAGCCTTATCCGCACTGTACATCTGGATGAAGGTGACAATGGCTGAGGCATACCAATCTGCTATGTCAATCAATGCCTCCATCGATGCCTATGACATGCAAGGTGGATCCTGCTCAAAGATCATCCTATATATTGGGGTGAAGAAGTGGCCTGATAGATGTATGATAACTCCACGGAAGGTTCATTTGGAGAACAACCTACAGTAAGTGTCTACAGAGTTTTCTGAAGGTGTCCATGCCCAACCCAAGCCTAGGAACTGCTGATGGGCACAGACTGCATCAAGTATGTAAGAGGACATGAATGTCATAGCTTGTTGGCCCTCGGGCGGGTGTCAGGCTTCTATCACCTTTTCCTTCAACCTAAGAGTCAACATGTCAGACCAATTGAAAGTTCTTCCTTCGCTTGTTAGTTGATCCAACACAATCAGCCAACTCTGCGGGAAGGTTTTTGTGCTCTCTTGGCCATATAAGCGACATGAGATGATGACCAAGAGATGATACGCCTTATGCAATATCCTTGTCTTGTAAACTTGGTTGGCTGTTTTCCTGAAATTGGATGGCTCTTTCACCCAACGCTTCAAGACGTTTCTTGATTTTTCACTCCTGCTAGGTCTGGTGAATCGTGTATCCATCGTGATCACCAACTGCAGAAATTGATACACCTCCTAAAAGTCCTTTGGCCCAAAGGTAGCAAGTTCTATTCCACTGACACTACTCAACACCATTGTCTATGGATCAGTATGTGATACAATCCAGTGGACCATGTTCACGCATGGAAACGTGGGATACCTGCATATAATCCAGTACAAGCCAGACTTGTGTATGTTGACATAGACCATGCGCTCTTCAAGATTTTCCTCAAATGTGCTTGAAAATGTGTCATTGATGTCCTATCATTTCATCATGATCTCTTTGTATATGAATAGCTTAGTGTCTTCATATATGGGCAAGCTCATAGACACTTTCTTAATTTCATCTCCAGTTGCACTCTCAACAATGTCCTTTGACCCTGCTCTCTTTGAAGCCATTGTACCTGTCTTGTTGAGAGAGAAACGAACACCTGTGATACCTGGAGATAGAGAAATAGTCATGGCAAGAAAACTGCCAGTTGAAAAACAAAACAACTTGAGGATGTCATGCAACACACCTAGGTGACTGACTGAAAAGATTGCACAATTTTCACCAGGAGGTTGAGAGACTGACTGCCAAAATTGTGCAAAACAGAGTCCAAAATGTTAGTGAATTAACTGTCTGCTGAAACTACACAAAGAATAGTCCAACTTGGCTTGCTAAGGACTGAAACTGCACAATGCGCAATTTCAATCAGCAATAACTACAACCCAGCAAATTGCATCTCTGCAATTCCTGGAGCCAGTAGGGCACTGCCTCTCAAAATTGTGTAGAGCAGGCCTGAAGGCAAGTGTTGGGCTAGCTTTGTGCAATTTTTGGGAGAAAGGAAGAGCCTTCACTCTCAGAAATGCACAGTACAGGCCAGGCAAGGCAAGGTCCGGGCCAAGGCAACCTAGACCCATCGACAGGAAATTGAAATCATGTAAAGGCTGAATGCATGACGAATTTAAGTGTAGACAAGAGTAAATGATCATGCATGCAAACAGTGAGTGCAAGATTTAGGAAATGGGAAAACAAGCAAGTGTGTGAAGCGAGTCACCGTAACAATGACCGTCAGTGAAGAAACAGTGTCATGCATGCGACAATGGTGAGATGCAATGAAAAACTGAAACAATGCTTCCACAAGCTAACATGAATTAAAACGACAACAAGTGTTCAACAAAACCAAACAAAAGACACTCACACAAACCAAAATACAAAAAGAAAGAGAAAAGCAACAAAAGACATGAAAAGGAGACTTACCCAAAAAAAAGTTGAGTTGAGTGTGCAGAATGCTCCTAGATGCGATGTAGGATGCCAGAGCTCCAAGATCGATGTGAAGAATGATCTCTGAAGCATCGAATAAATAGTTTTGATAAGATCGAGGCTTATGACGTGCATGTTAGAAATCTAGGAAAAATTAACACTTGGCAAGAGGCTTCTAAAACAACTTTTGCATGTAACCTCCAACTGCTAAAAATGGATCCCTAAAATCTAGGGATGATTTTTTATTCTTTTTTTCTTTTTGATTTTTTGGGAAAAGCAACCCATGCATGCAAATCAAGATTGGTCAGTCCTCGAGGGAACTGGTCAACCTAGGAGCACATGTAATGGACTGCAAGCCTTGCAGTGACTTTTGCGTAGTTTCTAGGCTGAGTTGGCCTAGTTGTCCCTCAAGATCTATGCAATTTATGGACTGAAGCTCTGGATGTCAGCCAAAAGTGCACAAATTTTGAGAGAAATCCCTATGATGGGCTACTCTGCATACTTTCTAGAGGGATGGTTGTCTGCTTTCTCTACGCATTTCTGGAGAGCAACAGGTTTCCTAGAAGGTTTGTGCAATTATGAGGAGGAAGGTTAGTTCCCCTCCAGATTTGCACAATTTTCCAAGTGAGCACAATAGGCAGAAAATGACCAGTTGTCAGAATGTCAGCTTGCAGGTGGGAGAAAAACAGGCTAGAAAAGACAAGTTGATAAGCTACTAAAACTCGACTAAAGCATAAGTACTTGGACAGTGAAAGACATGCTGCTAAGGATGGTTGGTAGGGAGGCTCCAAAACAAAGCTAAGGAAAAAATTTGTAGGGTGGTTGTAGCCACTACAACACCTTTCAAATGCAATCATCTTCCTTGGAATGTGTTGTCGATAACAATGTAGCTGCTCCACAAAATTGCTCCAAGTCTTTTAATGAACCTCGAAAATCCTTGATGTGATGTGAGGAATAGTGATAATGAAATTTATGATATAGCGAAAATTACATAATTGTTATACCACATGGTGAATGTGGTATTAATTTTTTTTACAAAAAATTAACATAAATTGTGTTATGGCGATATAGTAATTTATGATATAACAAAAGTTACGGAATTGTTTTACCACATGGTTAATGTGGTATTAATTTATTATTATTATAAAAGTTAACATAATAAATCATGTTATGGCAATATAGTAATTTATTTTAAATGTCTGATAAAAGATATAATTAAAATTAAAAAAAATATATTTAATTGTCTAGTAAATGATATATAGTTTAAGTAAAAGATTAATTTGCGTAAAAGATTTAGTTTAAAAGATTAATTTCATGAGAAAATTTTAGTTAAAATCTCTCAATAAATTGTAGAAGAAAATTTTGGAGGGAAATACATGAAACAAACTTTTTGGAGGGAAAATATTCGACAAAAAAATTTAGAGGGAAATTTTCATTCTTTAAGCTACATATTATCATTAGGCGATAATGCATTTGTATCATTCAACCTCTTTTGTTTGAAAGCCATGAATTCTTCTTATAGTGAAGTTTCGCTTTGTGAAGCATCAACATCTTTGTTGCATAACAACTCTATTCATATTGATGAATATAACGGAAATTATTTCACTATGAATAGAGAGACAAATATTCCACTTAGTCCTAATCCTAAGGGCTATGAGAGCAACACTGATGAAGGGAAGGATGAAGAATTTAAACTAAATAAAGGTTTATGGTTTCCACTTAGTCCTAATCGTATGGACTACGAGATCAGTAGTGATGAAGAACAGATGAAGAATTTCAAATAAATAAAGAGTCACAGTTTCCACTTAGTCCTAATCCTATGGACTATGAGAGAAGCAGTGATGAAGAGCATGAAGAATAATTTCAAATAAATAGAGATTCATGGTTTCCACTTAGTCCTAATCGTATGTAATATGAGAGCAACAGTGATGAAGGCTAGGAGGAAGACTTTCCAATAAATCGAGAGTCACAGTTTCCACTTAGTCCTAATCCTATATACTATGAGAACAGTAGTGATGAATTCCAAGATGAAGAATTTCCAATAAATCGAGAGTCACATTTTCTACTTAGTCCTAATCCTATGAACAATGAGAGTAGCAGTGATGAAGGTCGGGATGAAGAATTTCCAATAAATCGAGAATCACATTTTCCACTTAGTTCTAATCCTAAGGACTATGAGAGAAAAAACGATGAAGGTCAGGATAAAGAATTTCCAAGAAATCAAGAGTCACATTTTCCACTTAGTCCTAATCCTAAGGACTATGAGAGTAGTGGTGACGAAGGGAAGGATGATGAATTTCTAGTAAATAGAGAGTCACATTTTCCACTTAGTCCTAATCCTAAGGACTATGAGAGAAGCAGTGATGAAGGGCAGGATAAATAATTTCTAGTAAGTAAAGAGTCACATTTTCCATGTAGTCCTAATCCTATGGACTATGAGAGTAGCACTGACAATGCACATGATGAAGAATATTCAATAAACATCGATTCAAATTTTCCATTTAGTCCTAATTCTAAGGACTATGAGGGTAGCACTAACGAAGGGCAAGATGAAGAATATCCTCCAAGTTGGTATTTCAAAAGCACAAATGATCATAGTGTGGATAATATTCCTCCTAATTATGATGAAAATGCTTATACATATCAGATGCTTCAATGATGGAGATGTTTCTAGCCAATATTGTATCGAGGAGTAGGAGAAGAAATTTTTTTTATCAATCCAAGATGTTCTAGTTATAGAAGGAGTAGAGCATAATATCTCATGAGAATAAGTTCTATTAGTGCTCTCATTTCAAGAAAATGATGTCAAAAGGATTGCTTGAAACATATGGATTTCAAGTTTGCATTGGAGAAAAGGAAGCGATATTTTTCAATGAATAAAAGCATGTAAAACTCATATTTTGTGGGGTTCATGCGATCTACATTGTCAGGTTATGATTATCATATTGGGTCTTTATTTATCTTTATAAAGGCTTTCAAACTGTTTCATTCAATGGGTAATTTTTATCTATCAAGAATCCAAGAAAATTTGGAAAAGTATCCCACATTTTATTCTGAAGTACGTCATAAACAATAGTTTGGGCCATTATCAAATATTGTAATGTCATGGATGAAAGAATTATTTTCAAAGCATGGAGAGTGTATGCCAAATAGAGAGACAATACATATTCCAAATAATTTCTCAAGATGAGAAATCTACAACTTATACAAAGAATATGCAGAAGGTGTTGAAGGAAAGGGACGTTTCATTACATATCAATATTTTGTGAAGATATGGAAGAAAGAATTCAACAATGTTTGTATTCCTAAGAAGACAAGGATGGGGGTTTGCAGTACATGTGATTCTCTTAAATAAAAGAGGGATAAATTTGAAGGGGCGGAAAGAGGTAACCATTCCTAACATTAATTTTAAAAATTGTATAGTCATCAACTATGAAAACATATTTATTAATTACTTTCTTTTATATTGTGTAGATTCCATTGTCAAAGCACTTCAAGAGCATCATGAACAATAAACAAATGAAAGGAAAACGTTGTACAAGCATCGAAAGAAGTGTTATGATAATCCAAATAAATATTTGCGTTTGATAATTGATGGTATGGACTAAACGAAAACACTTGTACCACATTTTTTTCGCACACCCAAAAGTTTATAGGAGGAAAATTTTATTCAGTATCACTTGGTCGGTTGTATGGTCTTCAATGGGAAAATGTTTCCAAGGGTATACTTCACAACTCCAAATATTCATAATGATAAAAATTTGACAATAACTATAATTCATGATGTGCTTTCTCATTGGTCTAGTAATCTTCTTGAAGTTTTGTATCTACAATTGGACAACAGTTATTGTGAAAACAAAATCAGATTGTTTTTTGGATATCTAAACATCCTTGTTGAATTGAGATTTTTTCAGAAGGTAAAGGTTGCATTCCTTCTTCTTGGCAACACTCATGACCATATTGATTAGATGTTCAGTCATTTCTCAGTCACATTGAGGAGGAAGGATGTTGAGATCTTGCCCTCATTAATTGAATGTATTAATAAATCATACATGTCGGAGCCTATTTTTGATGTGTTGGAAGAAATTGTGACATGCGAAGGTTTATACTAGGATCTCATGGTGATGAGAAATGCATTGAACAACTTAATGACATTAGCTTCCAACATCAATTTTGTATCAAAAAAGTTGATCGGAAAACACTAATATGGGGCAAGAAGTATTCAACTACTGCAAAATGGGTGTCGTCATTAGGTTTGGAATTTTTTAATTTCATTCCAGATCAACCAATATTTGCATCAAATATATTTTTATTACAATCAATTGTTGAAGTACATAATGAACGCAGGAAAAGTAGAGATATAAATTATTCTGATTTCTTGGAAGAAATTAAAAAATGTATCAGATATACATATGAGTACTTTGATATTTTTGATTTAGTTTTTTTGGAGTATTTTTTCAATAACCAAAGTGATATCATTTCAAGAACAACAAATGAAGTTATAGCTTTGAAAACTCTATTTATTTGGCCACAAAATGTGTCAAATGAATATTGGGAAAGAAACATTGTTGAACAACAACAATCTCAAGGTATTATTAGTTCTTCACAGGTAGAGGAAAGAAAAATGTATATTGGTTCTAGAAGATCTCGTGCACAACGTGAAGCCATGCAAGACCTTTATAGGATATTAACAATGATTTCATGATCGTAGTGCTAGCAGATGGAGATGCCAATGGTTATCCATTCCGGGTTGCTAAGGTTATAAAGGTAATTACAAAAAATGAATATGTTGCCGTGTTGAAGTACATTGGTATGCCACAAATACACACCTAATCAATGGTGTGTACAAGCCAGAGATGGTAGTTGATAAAAAAATTGGTGGAAAGAGAAAAAGAAAGGGTACAAATATAAATCGCCGCCGCACAAACCTCTTAAAATTGGAGGATGTTGACATAATTATTTATGACTTCAATTTAACAAAGAGAGGAACTCTTCGCTTCCAAACGATAGAGATTCTGAAGAGGTTTTTACCAGAAGAAACAATGTTGAGATGAGAGTCTGTTGAACCCATTCGTATATCTAGAATAATTTTGAAGCCTACAATGGTGGGCATGCATGTGGACTCAGATGGGGCACAAGTTGATGAAAGAGAATAATATGGAACATCTTCATATGCAGCTAGTCATTCATCTTAAGATGTGAATTCTGATGGTGTGCAAGAAGATATGAGTAATTTTGAATCATTTTCTAATACAATTTATATAACTGATGTTTGCATCGTATCTTGAAATAAAAAATATGATGTCCATATGATGTTAAATAAAGTTACGAGTCATTTTTATGTTTGTTGGATTATATGTATTAATTATGATGAGTTTTATTGTTTAGACTATCCACAATGCAACAATAACTTAGAGGTATAATTTATGTTTCATTCAATCTACAAGTATTGTCATTTTGATTAATTTAGTCATGTATTTTGTTCATAATGTCATGGTTTAAATGTGTTGAAAACTTAGAGTTTTTAATTCTATACTTGAAAATTTTCCAATTTTTTATTATCTTTAATGTTATGGTTGAAAACAATTATACTTTTAGCAATCTTTAGTGCCATGTTATTATATGTTTAACAACAAGGATGAAAAATGATGGAATTTTAAAGTGTTTCGGATCCCATTATTTTATTTTTATCGCCATTACTAAAAAATGTTGAAATTATACCTAGGAAAGAAAAATGTTATTATACCAAAAACATTATTGTGTTTTTTCATTTATTTTGCAAAAAACAAATTGGGTTTTGCAAAAAAAATATTGGTTATATTGCCATTTTTTTAAATATGTTGAAAATTAAAACTAAAAAAAAACATTGTACTAGAATACACACTTTTTGTTTTGAGGACAACTTTTCATGTTTTTTGGGGGTTTTTTGGCTAGGATTCCAATTTTGAGTTGATAGTTCCCATTTCAAATTTTACATTGTTTATTAAGTGTGTTAATTTTAATAGTTGTTCATTAAGTCAAGGGTAATGGATGAAATTGAAATGATGTTATGACTCAACTGATACAAAGAAACGATGCAAAGATATGAAAATTTAAAAGTTTAGTTTCGATGAATTTTACCTAGAGTAAGGAAGAAAACTTTCCTTTTTAGAATGAAATCATTCATATATCCCTCACTTATCTCTTATTTATCACTCTCATCCTATAAAGCAAAGAAAAAAACCAACTGAAAAAATGGTAGCAAAAGAAGCAAAAGAACACATAGGAAATGCTACCCAAAACACAGTGCACGGCCTGCGCCAACGTGGCTACTACAGGCAATTTATTAATAAAAGAATGAAAATTTACATAAGCTTCTCTCATGCATGGTGAACCTACAAAT